>WWET01001080.1:441227-452342 GCA_011038615.1 Limnodynastes dumerilii | reverse complement strand
GGAGGCTAGAACGTCAATTTTATAATACTTTGTAAAAGTATGAATCGAGGACCAAGTAGCTGCCTTGCACAAGTCTTGCAGAGATGCCTTGCCTGTGTCTGCCCATGATGTTGCCATGGCTCTGGTGGAGTGAGCTAATGTTTTCTGGGAAATCTTTCCCCTTGGTCAAGTAAGCCTGCTGTATATAACATCTTATCCACCTTGCTAAAGTTGCTTTGGTAGCTGCTCCCCCCCTGTTCTTCCCTTCTGGGATGATGAACAACTGTTTGGATCTTCTTATTTGCACTGTTCTCTCAATGTAGATCTTGAGAACTCTCACCAGATCCAAAGTATGTAGAGCTTTCTCTCTCTCTGAACCCGGATTAGAGTGGAATGAAGGCAGTACCACTTCCTGATTTAGATGAAACTTTGTGACCACCTTCGGTAGAAAGGACAGATTTGTCCTGAGGACCACCTTGTCTTGATGGAAGCATAAATATGGTTCCTCGTTCCAAAAGGCTTGGATTTCGGAGACTCTGCGAGCTGACGTGATTGCCATCAGATATGTGGTTTTCCAGGCCAGGAACTTTGTTTGTGCCTCCTCTAGTGGCTCGAAAGGATGCTGAGTTAATGCTTCTAAAACTAAGGTTAGATCCCATGATGCCATAGGCCTCCTTACTACAGGTCTAATTCTCGTGGCTGCCTGTACAAACTGCTTTATGTATCTATCATTTGCGAGATCTGTACTAAGAACAGCACTGAGTGCTGATATGTGAACCTTAAGCGTATTCAAAGCTAAGCCTTTATCTAAACCTGCCTGTAAGAAGTCCAAGATGGTCATAATCAAAGGGGTTGATGAATTGTGATTATTTATATTACACCATTCATAGAATATTCCCCATATTCTGTGGTATATTTTGGATGTATTTGACTTCCTTGCTTTAACTAGAGTGTTGACGACTCTGGACGAGAACCCCTGTCTGAAGAGATTGGCGATTTCAGTTTCCATGCCGTCAGCTTTAGCATGTGGGGTGCCGGTTGACTGATTACTCCTTGTTTCAAGAGTCCTGGGAACAATGGCAATGTCATTGGATCCTCTACTGCCAGGTTGAGTATTTGAGGAAACCACAGTCTTCTGGGCCACCATGGTAGAATTGCTAATACTACTGTCTGTGACATCATGATCTTGGTCACTAATCTCTGTATTATCAGTATAGGCGGGAATACATATGCTAGACTGAAGTCCCACCTCCTTGATAATGCGTCCACACCTTCTGATTCTATCTCCCGGAACCTGGAGTAAAAATCTTCTTCCCTTCCTGTTTTTTCTTATGGCCATAAGATCGATCTCTGGCATTCCCCAGGACCTTGTTATTTGAAGGAAGACCGCATGGTCCAGTTCCCATTCGCCTGTCAGCACCTGTTTTCTGCTGAGTGAGTCTGCTATAATATTGATGTTTCCTGCAATATAAATAGCTGATATTTCTGTTAAGTTTTCTTCTGCCCATGCCATGAGCTTTGAGGAGTGTTCCATCATTGCTGTACTCTTGGTGCCACCCTGGCGGTTCACATACTCCCCCACCGCCTTGTTGTCGGAGTGTATCGCTACATGTTTGTACCTGATGTACTCCTGAAAATGTATGCATGCTTCTAGGACCGCTCTGAGCTCCTTTGCATTGGAGTGTGCCCGAGACATACCCGTGTCCCAGACCCCCTGTGCTATCTTCGTGCCACAAACTGGTCCCCAACCTGATCCGCTGGCGGCCATGGTTACCACCACTGGGAGCTCTGTTCTGAATGGTTTTCCTACTAACAAATTCTTTTCTATTGTCCACCAAGCTAGATCTCTTCTTACTTCGGGAGGAAGCGATATGAGTTGCTGCATGTCTGCTTCTATCCTGTTCCAGTGATGTAAGAAGCAATTTTTCAATGTTCTCATATGGGCTTTTGCCCACGGGACTGTCTCTATAGAGGCTGACATCAGCCCCAATAGCTGCATACATTGTTGAGCCGTGGCCCAGGGTTGTTTTCTGACCTGCAGCACTGATTCCTTTATGACTGCCACTCGGTCCAGGGGCAGAAATATCCTTTCCTGCTCCAAATCCAATATTCCTCCCAGATATTTGAGACTGGTTGAAGGTTCCAAATGGCTCTTCTCCCAGTTTATGAGCCATCCGTGTAGTTGCAATACCTGGATTACCTTGGCTGTATGTTCCCTTGCTTGTTGTACCGATCTTGCCGCAATGAGCAGGTCGTCCAGGTAGGCCCATAACATAATTCCCTCCAATCTTAATTTTGCTATAGGCGGCACTAATGTCTTCGTGAATGTCCTCGGTGACGTAGACAGTCCGAAAGGGAGCGCTGTGTATTGATAATGCTGGTGGAATATGTGGAACCTTAAATATTTCTGATGATTCTGTTGAATTGGCACATGAAGATTGAAGGCATCCTTGAGGTCGATGGATGTTAGTACCATACCTCGATAAAGTCCTGGTATTATGGTCTTGATTGATTCCATCTTGAAGCGTCTGATGTGCAGGAACTGATTGAGTCTTCTTAGATCTAGTATGACTCTGAAGCCACCTGAATGCTTCCTCAAAACAAATATCTTGGAATAACTCCTCCCTATCTGAGAGGGGGGTACCTGAATAATTATCTTTTGTAGTAGAAGGTCCCTGATGTTCTCCTGAAGAACCTTGATCTCCTGGGACCATGGATTTCTTGACTTTTGGAAGAAGTCTGGAGGAATAGCGTCTCTGAATTCCAGAGCACACCCCGATGTTACAATCCTATGGACCCATCTGTCCGCGGTCGTGGCTGTCCATATTCTGGCAAAATTCTTTAGACACCCTCCTACTGCCAGTGATAGGAAAGGCTTTAATTCCCTGATGTCATTGGTTGGGGGGACGAAAATATCGATTGTCCCTGCCTCTGGAGGACCGAAAGGACTGTCTTGAAGGTCCCGGCTGAAAACGTCTCAAGTATGAATGTCCCGGTCTATACGTTCTGGCTTCCTTAAATTCCGTTTGAGCTGGTCTGAAGTTTCTAGATGTAAAGCCCTTCTTACTTGGCCTTTCTTGGGGAAGCCAGGACAACTTCCCTACCGAAATCTTCGTAATCATTTCATCCAATTTTGACCCAAATTGGTATTCACCTGCGAACGGAATTGAAACCAGACGAGCTTTGGATTGTGCGTCTGCTGCCATGGTTTGAGCCACAGAGCCCTTCTAGTTGCTGTAGTGGTCGCTATGGCCCTAGATGTTAATTTTACAAGATCTATTGAAGCTTCACATAGAAATTCTACTCCTAGCTGCATCTCTTGAATAGTCTTTAATAACTCGCCTCTGTTGACTCCATCAATAAGATTCTTCTCTAAATCATTAGCCCAGACTCTCAAGACCCTGGAAGTGACTGCAGTTGCTATAGTAGGTCTTAATGATGTACCCAGAATGCTGTGCGGTTTCTTGAGATTCACCTCCATTCTCCTGTCCATCGGTTCCTTGAAGGCGTTTGCGTCTTCCATCGGTAATGTTGTTCTTTTTTGATATGCGGGAGATAGCTGCGTCCACTCGCGGCGGCTCCTCCCATCCCTTGGTTTCCTCAGAATCAAAAGGATACAATTTGACAATTTTATTCATTGTAGATCATTTTTTCGTCGGGGTATTTCCACTCATTCCTCACCACATCTTTGATGATTTGAGAAACTGGAAAAGTTCTAGTCTTCTTATGTTCCTGAAAAATGAGATCCTTTAACTGCAGATCCAATTTTGTTTTCTGTATATTCAGTGTCTTGTCTATTAATTTAAGGATATTGTCCACTAATACTGGGTTCATGGTGCCCTCTTCATTGGATGCTATAGATTCTGTCTCTGATAACAATCACTCTTCTGGAGCGGTTGCACCTTTTATATCTGAGTGATCAGATGCCTCAGTGACCTGCTGTCTGTGTCTTTTAAGAGAGACATTTTGGCCAGATCCTCCTTAGTCACAAATGATTCGGTTAAAGTCTCCTTAATAAGTTTAATGAACTCATTAACCTGTACAGACGGTCGCTGCCATTGAGTCTGAATACATTTAGCACATGTAGATCCTAATTCACCTTCCAGCATATTAGCATCACATACACCACATTTAGACAGTCTTTGCTTCTTGCTTTTATCCTTAGAACTAGTCAAATCTTTGCTGCTTTAAGATCTATAAGCACATACATAAACATATATATATCTCTGTAAAAACACAGGAACCTAAAAGAAAAGACCCTGACTAATAAAACTATACTGACTCACCCAGATCTTCTGTGAGACCTTTTCTCCTCCATGGTAGCAGATTTGCCTGTTCACACAGCGACAGCTGTGCTGCTTCCGGGTTTAAATCTGCGTTTGGCGCCAAAACGCTGAATGCCTCCTATTTTGATCTGGGTGTTTATGTGTATTAATAGACATAGGCTGGTTCGGGCACTTACTCACTCCCTCCTTTCCTTTTAGTGGCGTTTTAGAATTTGCTAGGGCAGCCTGAACTTTTCAAGTATCCACTGACTTGACTGGTTTCATAGAAGTGGTAAATTTAACAGGAAATTTATTTTGCGTTCTGGCGCTCACTAGTACCTACCACCCAATTAAGATTTTAGCTGGTTTTCTTCTCTCTATTTCTCTATGTGCATTTATCTATTTTCTTCTTATTATTTTTCTTACTTCCTTCTTTTATGTGTTGATTATACTGGTGGTACTATTTGTGAACTGTCCCGTAATGTTGGATATATAAGTATTTCTGATGGTAAGATTGCATACAAGTTTCTAGGTAAATATTCAAAGTCTACACAATCTCTGTCCAAAGATAAGTTCAATAGTCAGTATATCTGTTCAATATGCTCACAGTTAGTGGGTTTAAAGTTGCGTGCCGCGTTGTCTGGCAGTTTTTCTCCTGCTGCACGTGTCTCTGTTTTGAGTGCGCTATTCTCCTTCGTTGTTTACTTTGTAACTAGGCAACGTCAGCTGTAGTTGTTGCTGTAGTAACACGGAGCAACAACTACAGCTGACGTTGCCTAGCTACAAAGTAAACAACGAAGGAGGACAGCGCACTCAAAACAGAGACATGTGCAGCAGGAGAAAAACTGCCAGACAACGCGGCACGCAACTTTAAACCCACTAACTGTGAGCATATTGAACAGATATACTGACTATTGAACTTATCTTTGGACAGAGATTGTGTAGACTTTGAATATTTACCTAGAAACTTGTATGCAATCTTACCATCAGAAATACTTATATATCCAACATTACGGGACAGTTCACAAATAGTACCACCAGTATAATCAACACATAAAAGAAGGAAGTAAGAAAAATAATAAGAAGAAAATAGATAAATGCACATAGAGAAATAGAGAGAAGAAAACCAGCTAAAATCTTAATTGGGTGGGAGGTACTAGTGAGCGCCAGAACGCAAAATAAATTTCCTGTTAAATTTACCACTCCTATTTTGATCTGTTTATGCTGGCCTAAAGGCCTAGCAAAAATGGCCGCTATCCCCCTAGCGTCCGTGTATTAAATTATGTCATTACTGAGCGCCTCCTATGCTTCTGGGACCAACAAAAAATGGCCGCCGCCATAGGCTCCATCTTAGCGTCCGGATGCAGTGATTCCATATCCTGACCTTTAAAAAACTGGTAGTTGCGCAGTCTTCTATGGAATAACGGCGCTGCACCTACCAGATGAAGGATCTTAACGCCTCCCCTCCGGTCTGAACAATGGATGGGGAGCGGTGCCTGCAGGACAGGATGGCTGGGCTTAACGGCATTGGCCGCGGGTGAGTCTTAAACTAAACAGAAAATAATAAACACTGAGCTGGCTCCTAACCACCGGAAAAAGACAATGGACACTGGAGGAGGGGCCTATTTATATATCTGGTGGGTCTTTTCTTTTTCCTGGATTGGCTCCCGCCCAGTGGAACTTACCCATAATGCTATGCTGTCATCAAGGGAGGAAATAATATTTAATGCATATCAAAGTTCTTTGGCACAATCTAATTTATCATGATGTAGGGGCTAATACTAATTGTATTAACAATTATTTTCCGTATGTATATGGATATATTGATTTTATAGGGGGACACATGAAGATATAAATTATGTGTCCCTTTAAGACTGCAATGTCCAAGATCTGTTTGTATATTTTTTTTTATTGTATTTATTCATATTTTTAGTGGATGTTCTTTTAAATGGATGTTTACTTTGCACAAATAAGGAGACCTCGTTTTAAACATTAATATGTCTAATTTTCTGTATGGAGGAGGCGCCATTGAGCCTTATAGAGACAGTGAGTGAGTGCTGAGTTAGCCTTGAGAAAGATCCAGTTTCGGATTGAAATGCATTGGCTGTGAATGCATGATTGCACCTTATATTCTATGCGCTTTTAAGACACTTGTTTGTCTTCCAGTATACTTATGATTTTTTTCCTGTTTGCATTAAATGATACCCGCATAGGCGGTCTCTTTCTGTTTTTTGGCTGCATTTATTGCATTGGAGCTCTGAAAGGTCAGAGCTTAAAGTACCAGGTCGCGTTCGGAGCAGCAGAAACACTGCACGCGTGGAGGGGAGATGCACAGGATGGCATCACAGAGAACGATCACTACTCACAGGTTCCTCCATACAGTTATTAAACATCCTTGCGACTATGAACTTGTAAGTCATTGTTATTTAAACAGAGCAACCGGGATAGTGTTATTCTAAGTGACATTCCTATTTGAGAAACAGATGTAATCGGACATTGGAGTATATACTCAAGTGAATAAACAGACATATTACTAGTCTATGTGACCATTTAGAGACATTTGTGTGTTGAGGGATCTCTAATTCATTGGCGCTTCGACCCAGTGTGTGGTTGACATATTTTCATATTATAATTATGTATGATGCATTTCTATAAAGCATAATTTAGTGTTCCAAGCTGTAGCAGTAATTCACGCTACATTTCCATAACAACCAAGTATGCCGAGGTGTGGGTCAAAATCAACCTACTGCAAAGAAGTTAAACACTGTTCCAATCATTACAGCGATGATTACCAATTCAGCAATCAGAGTCGACACCACTATGTCGTTTTATCATTGCAGAAATAAATAAACTACTTAAAAATAAAACAAATATTTCCTTACCATGTCCCTGGCTCCTACCAGCATACTCCTCTTGAAGACAGCCAGCCAGCTAACTCTGTCTGCACTTCAGTACCGACACAAAGTTAAATGTCAGCACTCCAAAGATGGTGCCATATTATGTCACATCAGCTTTTTATTTAAGTTAATATCAAATTGCATCTTTACAAGATTTAATTTCTAGACCTTTAAATTAAGTAAAACATCTATTGCAATATTAAGTGACATTGTTAAATTGTACCTGTATAAAATGTTAATAAAATTATACCACAAGTACTTTCGTAGCTGCATTTTAGAATTCTAGAAAATTACTAACTCTAATGGGTGAGTGCGGCCATGCAAATGATAAAATAGGCTTTTAATTAAATAAACTTGAGTCTTGTATAATTGTGTACCAAACGGCTCCAATATTTTATTACAGTATGAAGTTCTTTAAAAGTAACAGTTCAATGTCCATAAATGCTTTGGAAAGAAAAAATAATCATAGATCTCTTTTAAAGTCTCCTAGGTAACATGGCAAATTTCAAGGTCATCGTTAGTGATGACAAAATTTGTTACAAATGGCAATTAAAAAAATATACAACTTAAATTTCTTTCCTTGACGTATGGGTGTTTTGTTACAAGAAATGTATACTTGGAAAAGAATGGTGTCAATAAATACAACATTTACCATCACGCATGAAATGGTCACTGTTATCTTTTATAGTAATATCCATGTTTCATATGTGTATACAGGTCACAACCATCTATAAACACACTTGCTATTTTACTATCAGACACTGGCACATGAAAGACAGCATTTCATGCATGTGTAAAATTGCCTGAGGACACAATTAGAGAACATAAATCTTATAAATCTTTAAACGTCATGTTTCAGTTGATATGCTCACTAAGCAGCGGCATTGGTTTCATCAGGAATAACATTTCTCCACGTTATAGATATCTATTCTATTGTTGGTTTACACTTTTTGGCACAGATAAAATTTTGGTTTATTGTTAGAGAATATTACCTAACCAATAATGAGAGGGAGGGCAGCTTAGTATATTAAAATTCTCTAGCTTTGGCTAGATGTTAAGAAGAAAAATTCATTAATGTCCCTTTAAAAAAGTAAAAATAAAATAAAATATTCCTTTTCTGGAAGTTAAATAGTATTTTGGTTGTTTTTTAAGCACTAAACATATCAAAGTCAATGTTAAAAAGGAGTTCCAGCAATCTAAACACAATGCAGCCATGTTGTGGGTTGAACCAGTATTTATGGCACTGGTTACTAGTGAATTTATAGGCTATAATTAAATATTGTTTCTTCCTGCAAAATGTCCTCCACTCCTGAGCGTTGATGACCGATGCGCTCAAACCATTCAAAAAAGGGCTTGTGTAAGGACAGACTCCTGCATATCACATTATTGTAGTTTTAAAGTAGAAATATGTGCACCATCCCATGCCTATTTGCCTGTTATTGTGCTCTTACCAGACTGCTTTGCCAGCCAGTTCTTTATATAAAATAAAAATCTCAATACTTTACAATCCCTCTTACACCACTTAATTAGTTCTCTGTGCAACAAAAGCATATACTGTCTAGGAATATCAAATCATATACTAGCTGGGAATCTATCCAGAAGTGTGTGTGTGTGTGTGTGTGTGTGTGTGGGTGGGTGTGTGTGTGTGTGTGTATATACACATATACACAACAAGTGG
The DNA here is from genome assembly GCA_011038615.1 of Limnodynastes dumerilii. Classification (NCBI taxonomy): domain Eukaryota; kingdom Metazoa; phylum Chordata; class Amphibia; order Anura; family Limnodynastidae; genus Limnodynastes; species Limnodynastes dumerilii. Next base: position 443,523 of record WWET01001080.1, on the reverse strand, counting down.
ATGTTCAAGTAATAGGCATTACACAAATCTTAGGAAATTCACATCAGAAAATCACTTCATATGGGCCATTTAATACAAGCTGACCTGAGTAATATCAGCAACATAAATGCACATCAAGTAACATTAAATTTAAAGTCCAAAATTAATACAGTGAAATACTTTTATTGGTCCAGGTTTTTTCAAAATATAATAAATCATTTATTAAAAATAAAATGTTGAAAAGTGCTATGTATATTTCAGATTTTTACCTTTGTGTTCTAAGGTAAAGCTGTAACATTTCTCTTTACTATGGGATTTGGCAATTATGTGGATAAAATGCACATGTAGATCATGAACATAAATATAAAAAGAAAATAATGGTACTTTAGACCCGCTTCCAGAACAAAAATAATATTCAGTAACAATAAAGCTGGGATTTAACCCCACGGCCAGACTCCTCACATTGCAAGTACTCAGATTCAGAATCATTTATAACAAACCCCTGTAGTGATCCATCCCGGGTGAGAGCGGCCTGATTAAAGTCTTGTGCAAAGTCATTTTCAGATGCCAAAAGGATATGGTTCCATGCTGAGGTATCCAGTTTTCCTGCAGTACCTCCATATTCATCTGGCAAGATGGCCTTGGGCACATTGTTATGAAGAGAGCTTAGGTCTGACCCATGAAGGAAAAACTAAAGGTAAAGGAGGGGGAAAAAAAAGTATTATTTGTCATATATACATACCTTTAGCTATAGAGCCACAGTTAAATAATTCCTGTGATTTCTACCTACACTTTCCATAAAACATTTAATGTGTCACTAATTTAAAGTCCCAGGTAGTCTATTTGTATAGAACTACAAATGTTTTGTATTCATTAGTTCTTAAAATAAAGGGAGACCATTTGACAAAGATATCGTTCCTACGTAACCTATAATTAGCAATACAGACCGCTCACACCTAGTCCAAAAAACAATCCCATTGCGATATGAATCATAGGGGGGGGGGTTGGGGATCCCTTTTCAAGCCACCTTGTATATAGTTTAATAGTGTATGTGACTACACAGAGCCAATGTACAGATAAACCTGGTAATCTGACGTCACAGAGTTTTCTCCTGTGTACAATGGGAATATTTTAGACAACACGTAGGCTTTTCACGCATTAATTTAAACCAGGATAGCCAAGTAGAGGAAGAAAAATAAATTTAGTCTAGTATGTATATGCTGACAGGCCATGTAATAAAATCCTTCAAACCATATTGGAATGTTAAAAGGTAAAGAACAAATGAAACAAAACAAAAAAAAAAGGAAATACTCACCCGCTTTACAATTTTTTCTTTTAAAAATGGCCTCAGTATAGCGAAAATGCCTTTGAATATCCTTGGTTCATTTATAACATTGACAGCTTTTATCCGAATTGGAAATCCATCCTATTTTACAAAACACAGATATGACATTGCATTACACTGCAGAGCATTAAAATAGGCGATTTCAATATTGGTTGCAGTGAGATGGGAATATAGAAATGGTTTGCTCATTGCAGGGTCAACCATTCATTACATATAGATGTATAACTGAGTAACAACATACAATGTCCAACAGTTTGAAACAATAAACAAATGCAAGCATTCTATTCATTTTTGGCTGATAAACCCCCCCTAAAAAAACCACTTAAATATTTATAAGCATCACTAATACTAGAGGTTGGTCATCATATAATGTATGGGCAGTAACATTGTTTCAGCAAAGCAAGCAATAAGTCTCCACTATAGTAAATTAGGTAAGGAAGTTTATAGGAGTTTTAGCTGTTATCTTGCTAAATGTTAACAGAAATTTACAGCTTATTAATATTATAGCTAGAAAGAGGCGTATCTACCCCTTGGCTAGGATAGCACCACCAGTCCTGCTCGGAGGGCACAGGTTAGGCAAGAAAACTTGGGGGGGGGCTTGAGCCACATAATGGGAGCGGAGGCACATGATGGGAGTACTTGGGGGGGCTGGAGGCACAGGATGGGAGTACTGGGAGCAAACGGGCAATGGGGTGGACCCATAGATACAGCCCTGCAGCTAGGTTATAAATAAGTTTAATGTGTTCTTACTTACCATATTATTAATATATCATAGCAGATATGAGTTTTAAAACAAATTATATATATATATATATATTTATATATATATACATATCATTTAACACACATTATATAATGCATATAAGACATCATAACACATATAAAACAAAGCAGACAATACATTCATTCAACATAGTTAAATATATATATAAAAATATCTATCTATATATCTATCTATCTATCTATCTATCT
>WWET01001080.1:431171-441219 GCA_011038615.1 Limnodynastes dumerilii | reverse complement strand
TACATACATACATACATACATACATACACACACACACACACACACACACACTCTTGCAACATTCATTTGGAAAATACATACAAGGGGCATTACAGCTATCCTGTTGACCTGTTGACATTTTGACTATCAACATAAATTATTACATCTGAAGTATTTTATACACCGAAGGTATTACGCCAAGTTCCCAGATGTTGCAAACAAATGCAAACATAATACTCACCTGTCGACATTTTATACCAGACCTGCATTACATGTGAAATACAGTAATGGTGATTTTTTACTCTGCATAGACACAACACATAAAAGAGTTGGGAAAAAACACAAAACCAAATAATGCAAAAAACGCAAAACATTTGAAGCCACTTTTGAGTTAAGGTTGAGACCGGTTTATCCTATTACCTGAAGAATTCCAATAGTTTTTTTGGCCATAAATGGGCCAAAATGAGATGCTTGTGACAAGCCAACCCCCTCGTAATCTGCCAGGATCACAATACCATTAACCTGTGTTTCTTCAGACTCTATCATCTTCTCCAGAGATAGATACATGGCACGCACATTCTCAGTAATTGGATAATTTCGGGGATTCCATCGACCTATGCAAACAAAACATATGATTACAAAAGGTTTATGGATGTCTGAATATTTGAAACAGAATATAAATTGTATAACACAAATATATTTGGAATTACCATGATTATTTATGTATTTCTTGTACTTATGTAATATACAGTGCATTATATCATACTGAAGCAATATTCAAAAGAGTTTAGTGCCTATGAATCCACTAGGAAACAATGGGCCTGACCAGACCTACGCATATAATAAGCCCTTGTGCGTAGCGTATTTACGCCAGCGTACCTACGAAGAACTCCCTTAGGCACTCTCCTTGGTCGACCGTATTTATGCCTTCTTACACCAACCAAACCCTACCCTAACTTTTCTAAGCGTAACCGCGGGCCTCCATAGCATGCCCATACTGTATGATTTACATGCCGCACCTCACCTTCACTGCGTAATTACGGGTGCTGTATGTCTGACACGCCCCTTTGTTCGTAATTACGCTGTTGATCGTATGTACGTTCAGAGTTTCTTTTTGTCGCACATGCAGAACAAGGAAAACAGCGTTTTTAAGACTACGCCGAGCGTAAAAACGCAAGCAGGCGTAGGTCTGGATCAGGCCCAATGTCATTATTAGGCAAATTGCTACTTGAATGTCACTTGGACTTGACAAAACCTTTCTTCTTATAAATACCCACTCAACCTGCAAAATGGCTGCCACATACATTTTCTTTAATGAAGCATTTTGTTGCATCATGGAGGTTACAGCAAAACGGGGAACAGTAATGATGGCATCCAACATACTTAGTCAAACATTTTCCTCAGCCTGCCTTTTATGACTCTCTAGGATGCAATTCTGGGGAGAGATCAGCATATGATAGAATATTGTTGCCTCATTTTTTATGTAAGCCATAAACATTATGATAGACTGATTGTATGCAAGTATATATGATCTATATACCCGGGCGAATACAGACGATGCGTCTTCCCTCTGTGTCTGTATGAGGTAGGACAGTCAAGAATCCAGAGTCCAACACTTGCTTTACTGCAGAAGGTTTCAAATCCGTAAACACCTCCGGCCAGCTCTTACGGCAACTGTAATAATTGACCAGGAGCTGAAGAGCCCGGTCGTAGTCAAACTTGCGAGCCCTCAAGAAGCGAAGCAGGAAGGAGTCATCCACTCTTGTTTTTAGGTTAGGGTATTCCTTCCATATCATGTCTCGTAGGGCCTGAACATCACGTAACCTCCATTCTGGCTTCTCCTGCAATTCCTCTCGAGCCTTGTGGACAAGCTCAGCGCTCAGCGTGCAGACGTATCCCTCCTGCAGAGTGGAGTCCACTTCTAAGGAAGAGGACACAGAAGAACTTCCTACGGATAGCTCATTCTCTTGTGCCATTGAACAGGAGGCGCCTGATAATAAAAGGGGAAGTATTCATTTTCTGACAAGATATACCACAGAGCACAATATTATACACTCAAAAGACTTCCTAAGAATTATACTTACCAAACCAGTACACATTAAAATGCTGTGCAGTATAATTGCACATAGTAGTTAAAGGTTTCAAATACTTTACATAATTAAAAAGATATTTTGCAAATATTTTATGTGTTCAGAGCTACTCAACAAAATGTAAGCAGCTGCCCCAGGTTATATTTCAAACAGACTTTACAAGTTTTACACTTTCAGATGTACTAGTTCCTGAAAGTTATGTACAAGGTCACAACAAAGACATCTGAAGGTACGTGTATTAACCCCTTTTCTGCTGTCAACCACCACTGTCCTTCACCATTTGTTACTAAAGACCCACCTTCATTTACAGGCTCCAGCCTACACGCTTCACTAGCACTGCAGTAACCAGCCACCAGCCTGGAATAACTGTAGCCCAGCAATTCTCACTATGCCTACTGCTGAAAACAGATCCAGAACAGCTGTTCCCCATGTTTGGCTGCAGATGCTTTCAACGAGATCACCAAATGCATAGCGATGGTGACAGCAGTGGCAGTTGTGCTCCCTGGTCCCAGCAGTTGAAGGGATGCTATTCCAGAAGAGCTTCTAAACCAGTGTTGTCTAGCCTGTGGCACTCCAGGTGTTGCGAAACTACAATTCCCAGCATGCTTTGTCAGGTATCCACTATGCTTTTGCCGTTAAGGCATGCTGGTACTCGTAGTTTCACAACACCTGGAGTGCCACAGGTTTGCCAACACTGTTCTAAACCCATTATGCTTCATTATCTTATCAAGCAATTATCAGTGCTTTTTCTTATAGCAGTCTAAAGCAACTAAACATGTATAGCTTGGAACAGAGGGAGGGGGAATTTGAAATACCTTATGGGGTGTAACATGTAAAGGGGGTGCCATTTTTCACAGAAAGTGGTTGTAGAACACAGGTGTGGGTATAAACCTGGAGGGTGGTAGATTTAGAAGAATTGTGCAGAAAAATGTGAATAGTCTCCTATCTGAGGTGGCAGAGGGGAGAACAATACAAACATGCATGGTATAAATAGAAGGATACCCATAATCTTAAATAGGGTCTTGGGCCAGTACAGTTTATGAAGGGACTGATCTAGAGTCTGTTTAAGAGGAAAAGGCTGCAAATGGCGAATGCGCATGTGTCCTTGTGAGGCTTTCAGTAGAGAGCTGAATCTTCAGGATCCAGGCTTCAATGCTGGAAGCCTTTCGTACAACGTAGTAGGATGGAGCACCATGTGTACAGCGTGTGTGCAAGGTGGGAGGTATGTAAATCGTACAGTAAGGCTTGAGCCCATATGTATGATCCTCATCCCCATTGTCCTTGGGCACGGTGCGTAAATATTAAGGTAGGGTCATGGTGTCGGAAGTCCCGTTGCACGTGAAAGGAAAGATCATTCCTCTCTTACTCTAATATGGAGACTTAGGATTACAGCAGCAAAATTCTGGATGTGGCCAAGTGTGAAGGATAAAAAAAAAAAAAAAGTTTGATATGTTTCGCCTGATGAGAAAATACAAATTGAGTTTGCTAATTCTACATACACACAAACATGTGTAAATCTGCAAATCAGCCTTAAATAAATAATGATAGCACTATTAGTTAAGTCGGTTTTGCAGACTGGGGATCTGATGCTGAGTTTTTGCACAGATGAATTCTAAATCCACATCTATCCAGAGCTGCAATTTTTCCAATTCTGGATAGGACGTACAGAAAAGGTGCATGTATTTGCACCATGCAGACAGATGCATCGGCAGAGGCTGCGAGACCTATACAAGTTCACATTGTTCAAATGGGTTGTGTGTGGTTTTTTTTTTTTTTAAGTCAAATTAAAACAGCTAAAACATTTTTTTATTTATGTATGTCCTGAAGTGCCAGACCTGTCTTTTGTACCTTGTAGTTACACAGTGGTCACTATGATCCTTGGCTGCACCTCTCCATTTATATATATATACTTGCACACATTTCATTTAAATTTAAGTGTAGCCATGTGTGTTTTTTGTTACTGTTAGTTTACTTTGGGAGCCTGACCCCTACCCAATATGGCTACTGCACACTCTTTAAAAGGCAGGATTGTCTAATTACAGACCTCCTGAGTACACATATAGCAAATGGATAGGGACTCACCTACAGGAGGTGCCTTGACCCTGGGCAGAGCCCAATATAGCTATATTGTGAACTAAACCTCCTTTTATGTATTTGTTGACACACAGTGTTATATAATGTTTGTTTGGAATGCGCAGCAATATGCTTCTATCCAGGCAGTAATAAAAAATATATATATTTATACATTTTACATGTGTAGAGCACTGCTTATAACACAAATAGAGCCATTTATTATTAGAAAATTACCTGCGTCTTTAACTTACACTATTCCCTGAGATGGTGCATAATATTAGGGGAAGCACAGGGACACCATGCTGCTACTGTGTCTAGCAGAAGAATGCCAATTTTACATTTACATATCATGAAACAACCTGTTCCACTAGCACACGGATGCAGGCACATGGATAGCCTTGGACCAAACTCCATGCACAAGCTCCTGTTCTGCGCATGCACAGTGCGGGATTCTGCTATGCTTCTAACTCTAAAATAGCAGAGCAGCTCTACATCAGGTCCTGGGTGTGCTGCCTCTTTCTGCACAGTAATAACCATACTCTAGGTTTGCACCTCAGCAAGAGTATTTTCTGATGGAGTGCCGTTTCTAGGATCTTCCACAGACGACCGTAATTCAATGAACAATAGCTACTGCGCATGCGTAGTTGCCATTGTACGTAATCCGCGTATCGGTTCGATACGTAGATTGCGTATATGTGGTCTTTTAGACCACATATACCACAGATCCGGCCCTATGTTTATAGGGTAGATTGTTTTATGAATAGAGGCTATGCTACAAAGTTACCAACTTAAAACAGTTTGGGAGCGTTGAAACAGAAGCTAAAGACAGTTAAGACAGGGAGAGAACAAAACTTAAGATGTCCATGGGCACATATTTAGTTACAAATATTAGTATGGGTAAGCAAAACAGGCAAATAAAAAAACCTGAAAGGAATTATCTACCATATCAAACCTTCTGGGGATATTTAAATATATTCAATTTCAAGATTTTATATCTTTATTGCAGTTCACATACCATATTCAAGGAAAATGCTATTTTTGAATGAGGGGAAAATATGTTCGGTCCCCTTAGAAACAGCATATCCCCAGCCCAATAACAATGTTTTAGTCACTTGACTTCACTCAAAAGTAATTCAAATATATTATGAAATGTACCCATTGCTAACGGGAGCTCATCGGACAAACATTTCACAAGACAAGCAGAAAACTGAAACCGCAGCATAAACATTGTACACAGATTTCATTAGCTATTATTACCTACTATTACCAATATTCTAATACTCTTTGCTTGATAATAGCAAAAGACACAACCTGGTGGAAATGGTTAGTTCATGTATAAAAACATTGGACCAAAGCCAGACTTCCGCAAAAAGGGCGTTTTCCTATCACTAGAACAGAAAACACCCACTTTTGTGCTTGTTTCTTTGCCGCGTCCCCTGTGCGGATCTAGATCTGCAGGGTCCAGACTTACGTACATTCCTAATATCTGACACATTTACTGAGGCGAGACAGTTGCAAGCACAAGATGGCGGGATTAGGCATTTAAATATTACAGATCAAGCGTGTCTTACACCCACTGCAGCATTACAACTTCCAAATCGTCACAATTATCAGAGCACAAAATGGAAATCCTGAGAGGAGCCTTGGTTCAGCATGAGCAACGACAATGTGATGTTTTTCTACATAAACACAGCCAGTATTGCATGAGTCATACTGCAAACCACATACTGCAGAATCACTGGGTGTTTCACCAGGCAGACATATTAATCGTAATATTATGAAAAACCTCCACAATGTATTTGTAAACCAGTACAATAAGATATGTACGTTTTATACTGATGACTTGGTGAAGATGGGATGATAATACTAATTATGTAAGGATATGTAAAGTATATTCTAACATGTTTTACACTATTACATGGAGCGTATCAGTAACCTATTGCTACTTCCTCTTACAAAATATACTGGTTACTTCAATAACTGCATCACTTTTACAGGAACATTTTTGGTTTTGCAATTCTGCCTGCTGCGGAGTACATTTTAGAACCTTTTATGTTTAGTTTCCATGTGGGTTAAGAGTATTGGTCTGGAATATTAGCTGCCCCCAGGGTACCTACAATAAAAGGACACATACAGTAACATGACAAGGCTTCATGTTACTACAACATGACCAGATCCTTCACTGATCAAGAGTATTCAAGTGACCGCCTCAAAATGCAAGTTTACTGAATAGTGATTTCTGTAAAAATTCCCAGCAGATTTACTGGAGATTTAAAGGGGACAGTATCCAACAAAAGATATGTAACCCCCAAAAGAGATTATGTAAACAGGGAAAACTGGACCAGGGTTTCGGCAAAGGTGGACACATTTTCATGACAGATATTTTTGAAGCTATGTAGAATCTCAAATATCAGTGTCATGACTAAGGAGCTGTCAGAGACTCATGTTTTTGGATATGGCTTATGAAACTAGGCCCAACAGTAGTCTCACAGTCTGCTATGAGACTACAGTAATGTAGCTCAGCTCTCAGTCCCAGTCCCCACATAGAATGAGGGATTTCCAAAATAGGGGCATCCAAAAGTTTCTTTTCGGATGTCCCTATATCAAATACCCCACCATTTTAGTTTAAGTAGTTTCAGGCTTACCTTTTTCGGAGCATTGTGTTTTCGAGGCATATGCAATCAAAATCCGAGAGAACGACCCTATCAAAATAGGGCTGTTCTTTCCGGGGACCCACAACCCTCAGCTCTGACCAGAGCTGGGTCTAACAATGTCATTTCCATATCTCTCCAATGAAACCACATCAAAAACAATGCATATTCTAAGGTAACAGATACTTCAGAATTATTATTAATATTTATTTACAAGACGCCACACAGCATCTGCAGCACCATACAGAGGCAAAAGTACAGCCAATATTGACATATACAATTATTAAGAGAGGGTATAAAATCATAGAAAAAGTAATACAAGTTCAACGTAAAAATAAAAGAGTACAAAAATAGCAAAACAACATGTATAGAAAATAAAGAAGTAGGATATGTGTGTAGGAGCAGATGAATAAGAAGAGAGCTAAACAGTAGAGAGAAAAAGTGGGAATTAATGAGGACAGGGTAGAGGGATGATGACAGGAAGGTGGAGGACCCTGCTCATAAGAGCTAACATGCCAAGTGGGAGGGGGTGAAAAACAGGACACAGGGATGAAGATGGGGAGGGCAGGTAAGATTAGGTGTTAGGGTAACCTGCAAAAGTGGGTTTTGATGGAGCATTTGAAGTACTTCCAACTACTATTTGTCATTCATTCCAGTAATATTTTTTCTGTCCCCAACTATGCTGGCTTTCACAGCTGCACCATTTCTCATGTCTGCCTTTAATGGTAGAGTTGGGTCAACAACTATGGATGCTTGTATTTCTTTATATACTTTATTTTTTGTATTAAAGGGATAAATTGTATAAAAACAATAACCCGTGTTTGTTACATTTAAAAGACCAGTAAAAATATTAAAGTTAAAACAAGAAATTGAGTGAAATTAGTAAATCGTGTTAACAAGTTAAAAGTTTGGGGAAGGAGAGGGATACATATACTGATTGGTGCATTGGAATTGAGTGGGGGTAAATTCTTAAAGAATATGCATTTAAAGTAAGACTCAATTTGACACTGATGGTCCAGAGAGAACCACAGAGTCAGGGGATTTAGTAATTCTAGCAATGAGGCCTGAGAGCAAAATAAGTGGAATCATGTAGCAATTAACACCTTTAGAAGGTATAATAAGAATATGGAAGATCCTCCATATTCAAAAATCCTAGCAAACCAGCCTAATACAGATGAGGGTTTTTCTGTTTTGCACAGTTGAATTGAAAGTTTTAGCAGTATTGCACAAGTAGTTTAAGTAGGGATTTCTTAAAAGATGATCTGGGTATGGAGTAATGGAGAAGGTGCCTGAAACACAGGTCACTAGCCATTTTTTTTCCTTATGATCATGAACAAAGGGAACATTTCCCACTACTAAAAATAGAATGAGAAGGCAGTCCCAAAAAACATGGACATATGTTACAACTCCAGCAAGTCATAGATATGTTATGCAGTAGACTTGGGCACCCGACACCTTTACCATTTAGTAAGGATTTTGAATTGCATTACAACAGCAAGGTTGACAGAGCAAGAGCCATTGCTCATCACCAGGCCCACCAGTTCTCTGTGCCAAGCTTGAATAAAGGTTGTTTGGGTTTGTTGGTGGTGGTGGGGTTAAGTTACTGTCCAGGACCATCTGATAGACATGGGAAATGCACTGCTTTGGAGAGATTGGAGATATGCTCAATGCCTTAAATGAAGAAAGCTTTCAATTGAAAACAATTGAATTTTCAAGTGGAGAAAGTGCTTTATTTGTAAATAGGACTAGTGTTGCAGAATACATTACATGTATGATTGCATGCAAGTTAATGTAAATTTTGTGTTGAGATTTTTTTTTTATCCATAGGAGAGTGAATGCCTTTTCAATGCAAGGGGCATATTCAGCTGGACACAAGGATTCAAGTTTATTACACCTATACCTCACAGGTATTTGGAGTCTGTTTTTATTATCCTCACTTGGCTGTATGGACAATTTTGACAACTGTGACTTCTGAATTTGCACTGTGTGATCACCATTTTTTTTTTACATACACCTTCATTTCTATGGATTTGCATTAGTGCAGTATATTGCATAATTTCCAACATAGTTGTTAAACTCAGGTATATATGTTTTGACTAGAAATAATTATAGAGTACATCATCCTCCACACCTATCTGTGGGTGTATTTATCAGTCTACTAATCTCAGTCTTGTCATCAGCTACTATTATCTGATCCTGAATATCTGCACAAAATGCTCACAATGTCTTTTTCTGTACACACAGATATGAAAGATTTTAGAAATATAAAAAGAAACAATATCTACGTGTAGGGGATTTTGAAGGAATATGCAATGGCATTTTATCAACCTGAAGTAACAGACATCTGAAGATGGATAGCCATAGATAAAAGCAGTGCCTGTGACATACAGAATCGCAGGGTGCAGTATACGAGCCTCGGTAGATCATGGCCCAGTGATATTACCTGTAGGTCGGGGAAGGCGTCTGTGGTAATGCGCTAGACTGCAGCATCAGGCGAAGCAGGTCAGCCCCCTGCACCTAAACAAGCTTTCACCTGCGCGTTCATCCCATTGGCTTCTTAGGATCACACGACAAGTGCCCCGGTACCTCCCACTTGTACGGAGCCCCAACCTCAAGTATTGACGGCTCCAAGAAGCGTGGGCGCGCTCGTCACACCGTCAACATACGTGCGCGCGTTCTAGGTGTCACGTGCTTTGTCGTCATACGAGGGAATGCTGCTAACTTTTATGACTGTATTAGTTAAAGGTCGGCTCTTCCCATGGTTCCATGGTTCCACTTCACCGTATAGACCTGGTCAGTTTTGTAAAGACAAACTAGCCAGCTTAATGCATATAAGCTAGTTCCCCTTTACCGTAAGGACCCTTTTGCCCCCTAGTGGTCAGGTCCTGTATATGAAGGCCTATCAATGCAAAGTAAGCTACTTCCCCTTCACCAAAAGGACCTTTATCCCAATAGTACAAGCCACTCACCATGGCTGAACAGAAACTAAAAATCTGCCCTGGCCCTGCCCTGCCGCCTGCTATTTTTGCGATTGTTGCACACTGATGTGGAAATGCATAAAATGGTACTTCTTTATCTTTGTGGCCCCCGCTACGTAACTTACGTATCCCCGCTATCCCCGTAAGTTACGCAATATATATATATTTTTTTTTCTCCCCCAATTCTCCCTCTCTCTCTCTCTCTCTCTGGGGGCAGCACGGGCAATGCTGGGACACGAAGGGGGGGGAGAGAGAGAGAGCGGGAGACGGGCGGGGA
>WWET01001080.1:389309-429252 GCA_011038615.1 Limnodynastes dumerilii | reverse complement strand
GCTGGTTGCACAAACAGAAAAAGGGGCCAATAAGGCAGACTGGACAAAAATTAAGAGGGGGCAATAAGGCTGGCTGGACACAGAAGGTGGGGCAATAGGGCTGGTTAGACAAGCAGAAAGAGGTGCAAATAAGGCTGACTGGACACAAGTAAAGAGGGGTGAATAAAGCTGGCTGGATACAGAAGGAGGGAGCAATAAAGCTGGTTGGACAAACAGAAAAAGGGGCAATAAGGCTTGTTGGATAAACAAAAAGGGGGGGAAAAGGCTGGCTGGACACAGAAGGAGGGGGCAATAAGGCTGAATGGACACAGAAAGAGAGGGCAATAAGTGAAAGGGTGATAGATAAGTGGAATAGCCTCCCATCTGAGGTTGTTGAGGCCAATACAGTAGAACAATTTAAACATGCTTGGGATAAACATAAGGGTATCCTAAATTGTAAACCAAATTGAGGGTAAATAGGGTCTAGGGTCAGTATAGCTTTGAATAAACAAATGGACAGACTAGATGGGCCATGTGGCTCTTTTCTGCTGATCACTTTCTATGTAAGACTGGTTGGACACACAGAAGGAAGGGGCAATAAGGCTGGTTGGATACACAGAAGGAGGGGGTATAAAGCTGACTGGACATAGTAGGGGCAATAAGGCTGACTGAAAAGAATAAAAAAGGGGGCAAAAAGGCTGGCTGGACACATAGAAGAAAGGGCATTAAGGCTTAATGGTCACACAGAAAGAAGGGCCAATAAGGATAACTGGACACATACAAGGAAGGGGCAATAAGTCTGACTGGACACACATAAGGAAGGGGAAATAAGTCTGACTGGAAACACATAAGGAAGGGGCAATAAGTCTGACTGGACACACATAAGGAAGGGGCAATAAGGCTTTTTGACAAAAGAAAAGGAAGGGGCAGAAAGGCTGGCTGGTCCGACACACAGAAGGAAGGGGCAGAAAGGCTTTCTGGACACACACAGGAAGGGGCAATAAGGCTTATTAAACACAAAAACACAGAAAGGCTGTACTGTATAGCGATAACTAGGATGCAATGTGTATTATATTGTGATAACTAGGATGCAATGTGTACTGTATAGCGATAACTAGGATGCAATGTGTATTATATTGTGATAACTAGGATGCAATGTGTACTGTATAGCGATAACTAGGATGCAATGTGTATTATATTGTGATAACTAGGATGCAATGTGTACTGTATAGCGATAACTAGGATGCAATGTGTATTATATTGTGATAACTAGGATGCAATGTGTACTGTATAGCGATAACTAGGATGCAATGTGTATTATATTGTGATAACTAGGATGCAATGTGTACTGTATAGCGATAACTAGGATGCAATGTGTATTATATTGTGATAACTAGGATGCAATGTGTAGTGTATAGCGATAACTAGGATGCAATGTGTATTGTATAGTGATAACTAGGATGCAATGTGTATTATATTGTGATAACTAGGATGCAATGTGTATTGTATAGAGATAACTAGGATGCAATGTGTATTATGTTGTGATAACTAGAATGCAATATGTATTGTATAGCGATCACTTTAATATTACATACTAGAGAATGTCAGCTAAAATCTGATTGGTTGCTATGCTGCAGCTTAGTAAATCTGGCCCCCAGTTTTAAGCGCAAGCGTTGAACATCCTATTCAGAGTTGCGTGTTTCCGCAAAACACGCAACTCTGAATTATATATATAAAAAATGCCAGACATGTCAGCCCTGCAGCCGGATCCGTATGGGCAGAGGCTGTGGCTTGTATAGACGCAGGCTCTGATAGTTTATTATGCATTTAAATGGGTTGCTTTAATGTTTGCATTTGCAAAATATAAAAACCCATTTAAATGCTTTTTTCCCTATGTTCATTAATGCCAGAGCATAGTAGTATTCCGCTGCTATGCTGGCATAGAAAAAAAAATACAATTTTAAATAAAAAATAATTAAAATTAAAAATATGTTTAATATTTTTTAAGCACAAATTTTATTATATTTTATTAAACAGACATGGGTCTTTTTACCATTGAAAATGACCTGAGCCTATGACTTACACCATCCCCTGAGATGGCGTGTTTGATGGATGTGCAGACTCCTTTCCCTGCTACTGCACCTATTTAAATAATAAAAACTCCCCTTTTCTCATTCAAATATCGTGGAACACCTTGTTCCACTAGTGCAGAGCAGTTGGATGTGCAGACAGGTGGATAGGTAGCATTGTGTCTATTTTCTTGTGTGTCCTCCCGTTCTGGGCACGCGCAGTGCGAATTTTTGTTGCGCTTCTGCATAAAAAATATATGGAAGGGTAGCTCTGAATCGGGTTCTAGATGTTTCCCATCTGTGTTCTTTATTAAAAAATCTCCCATAATTTGAGTTTGTTCTGTGCTTTGTTTCTTACATTTTTGTTTTGGGACTTTACCACAAGGTGGCAGACATTACCATATTTCTCCACTATAAAATAAGTTTAAAAAGGACAAAAATATAAAAAAAAGTATATCAACTATTTTGCAACAAACGATGTAAGAAGTAAAACTATAGTGGGTATTACCAAAACTTGATGGAGTGAGATTCATAGTCGGAGAGAGACTTTATAAGGAAAAAGAATATTTAGAAAGAATAGCAAGTTTTTTTTCTTTAACGATATGTTTAGAATTTGCCCAATGGAAGGACATCTGTGATGACTATTAAGTAAAGTTGGGGAGGGAGTCTTAGGGTTAGGCTGCTAGGAAGGGAGTCTTAGTGTCAGGCTGTTGGGAGGGGAGTCTTAAGGTCAGGCTGCAGGGGTGTGGGTCCCCAGAAAGAACGGCCCTATTTCAATAGGTCCGTTTTCTTCCAGCCAGTTTCGAACTGGCTGGCATTTCGATCGCTTATGCCTCGATGAGGCATAGCAATCGATCCACAGAGCACTGAATGTGGTGCTCAGAAAGGTAAGGGTGAAAACTACCCCAAACCTTCCCCTAATTCTAACCCTAACCCTCCCCTTCCATTACCCTAACCCTAACTCACCCTTCCCCGCAGCCTGACCCTATGTTACATGACGGCTCTCACTTGCCGCATGCCTATCCTCGCTCCCCGCTCCGTCTGACATGCCATGTGTGGGTGCCACTGTAGCCTCAGGCAGGCGTGCGCTCCAGTCTTCCTTGTCTGATAGGTATTCTCCCATGCTGGGGGACGTCCACGTTGGAGGCTGGTCGGCTGCTAGCCTGTCAGAGGCTAGCAGCCTCTATTTAAGTTCGGCACTGCCTCATGGCAAGTGCCGGTTATAGAATCTGTTTCAGTCTCTGTGCCTGCCCATATCTCTCTCTTGCCTTGTGCTTTTTCCTGCGTTCACTAGTGTCCTAGTTTGATCCTGCCTTGCTCCTTCCCTGCTTCCTCTCAGTGTGTCTATTACCCTCTCTCCCACCTTAGTGTCTTTTCCTATTGTTATACTTCCCTGCCTATCCTGAGTGCTTATCTCTGTTGGCCCTTCGGGGTCTCGCTGGTGTGTGTGTGTGTGTGTGCCCTGGTTTGTCCATTTGTCCTGTTCTGTTCTGTTAACTTCTTCTCGGGCATGGTCTCCGTTATTTGTTCCTCGTTGTTTGTCTCTGGTCAGTCTCTTCTGACCCAGTCTATTTCCTGCTACTTACTCCATCTTGCTCCTGGCTTTCCCGTTTCCTACTTTCACTCCTCCTTCCTCTCCCAGTGTTACGGCCGCCGTGTAACAGCATGCTGTATGCACACTCTTATCTCTGTCCCACGGCGCGTCCAGAATCTGGACGCCCAGGTGTTCGCTGTAGGTCTTAATGGCCAACCTCTATCTGAAGAACCCATTTTACTGAAGACAGAACCTATTCGTTTATGCATTGGTCTGTGCCATACGGAAGAAATCGAATTTCTGGTAACGCACTGTGCTTCAGTTCGGCTGGTTCTGGGACATCCTTGGCTCCGACTCCATAACCCGTCTATTGATTGGTCGCTGGGAGAGATTGTTTGGTGGAGTGATTACTGTGAAAGAACATGTATTTCCTACCCAGTCCGGGTATGTCAGATCGCTATAGAGAAGATTCCTGTGCAATATATACGGAGTTTGCTGATGTCTTCTCAAAGCAAGCGGCCGAGGTTCTACCCCCTCACAAACACTATGATTGTGCCATCGAACTTATTCCAGGAGCCAAACTATCCAAAGGTCTTCCGTCCTGAATCATCGGCCATGGACACTTACATTAATGAAAATCTGGAAAGGGGGTTCATCCGTCCCTCCAAGTCTCCGGTAGGCGCTGGTTTTTTCTTTGTCAGGAAGAAAGACGGATCCCTCAGGCCATGTATTGATTACAGAGCTCTCAACCGTATAACGGTGAAGAATACTTACCCGCTTCCGCTTATCACAGATTTGTTCAATCAAGTTAAAGGAGCAGTCATTTATTCCAAGATTGATCTCCGTGGAGCCTATAATCTGATACGGATCAGGGAGGGAGATGAATGGAAGACTGCATTTAATACTCACTCAGGCCACTACGAGTACCTGGTTATGCCCTTCGGGTTATGCAATGCTCCAGCTGTTTTCCAGGATTTCATTAATGATGTATTCAGAGACTTCCTTAGGAAATTCGTAGTGGTCTATCTGGATGACATACTTATCTTCTCTCCCTCCCTTGAAGACCACCGGAAGCATGTTAAACTGGTGCTGGCACGTCTCCGAGAATTTAAGTTGTTTGCCAAAAATGCCAATTCGAAGTCGACAAAATCATAATCTTGGGTTACGTCATTTCTACTTCAGGGTTTGCTATGGATCCTGAGAAGGTGAAAGCCATACTGGAATGGAAACAACCCACTGACCTCAAAGCCATCCAGCGGTTCATGGGATTTTCCAACTACTATCGAGGCTTCATCAAGTCTTTTTCTATTCTGATGGCTCCTATATCTGCATTAACCAAGAAAAAGTCAGCCAGTGGCCAGAAAAGGCTGTTAAGGCTTTTGAATCATTGAAGCAAGCATTTATTTCTGCACCTATCCTCAGACACCCAAATCCAGAACTGCCGTTCATTATTGAAGTGGATGCAACTGATGTCGTGGCAGGGGCAGTCTTATCCCAAAAAGATCCGCAGGAATTCAAGTACTTTCCGTGTGCATACTTTTTACTAATTTTCATCTGCAGAAAAAAATTATGATGTGGGAAACCGAAAATTGTTGGCCATCAAAATGGCTTTTGAGGAGTGGAGGCACTGATTGGAGGGATCTGTTCATGGCACTACGGTTCTCACGGATCATAAAAAGCTAGCCTACATTGAGTCGGCCAAACATCTGAACCCTCGTCAAGCCCGCTGGGCTCTGTTCTTCACACGTTTCAACTTTGTTATCACGTACAGGCCAGGATCACAGAATCATCGAGCGGATGCGCTATCTCGAGCATTTCTACCACAACATGGTCCCTCCCTCCCTCCCACCCTTACTCATGATTCCTCCGGATCGCATTATTGCAGGATTGACTCAAGACCTTCGGTCTAGAATTGTGACAGCTCAGGGTCACGCTCCAGCTCAGACTCCCCCTGGTCGGCTCTTTATTCCAGAGGGGTTCAGAAAGCAAGTCCTGTTGGAAGATCATACCTCCAAATCGGCTGGTCATATGGTGGTTCGGAAAACTATGAAGACATTAGTCAGATCTGTATGGTGGCCATCTATGCTACAGGATACTCAAGAATTCATTCAAGCTTGTCCTCTTTGTGCCAGAAACAAGACAACCCGGTCTCCACCTTATGGGCCACATCTTCCGTTACCCATTCCCAAACATCCATGGATTCATCTTTCCATGAATTTTATTACAGACCTCCCTAACTCTCAAGGTCATACTACTATCTTGGTGGTGGTGGACAGGTTTAGTAAGATGGCACATTTTATCCCGTTACCTGGACTCCCCAATGCTCAAGTCCTAGCAAAATTATTTATCAAGCACGTTTTCAGACTACATGGGTTGCCGTTGGAGATTGTCTCGGACCGAGGGTCACAATTTGTGGCATCTTTTTGGAGAGCTTTCTGCAAAAGTTTGGGGATACAAGTCAATCTGTCATCTGAATACCATCCGCAATCTAATGGCCAGACGGAAAGGGTTAACCAATCTTTGGAACAAAATCTACGCTGTTACACGTCCAGACTTCAAGACAACTGGTCCGAGAATATTCCTTGGGCAGAATTCTCATACAATAATGCTCATCATTCCTCCACGTCGGTGTCTCCTTTCTTCTGTGTTCAAGGCCTCCATCCTAGGGCTAATTCCATCATTCCTGTCGCCACCACCCCACATCCAGGAGTTAGGGGGATGATCAGGAATTTAAAGTTGATCTGGAAAAGTGTTCATCGTTGTCTTATCAGCACGGCTTTCAGAGTTAAATCTAGAGTGGATCTTCAGCGTTCCAAGTATGAATTCAAAGTTGGAGACAGGGTGTGGCTCTCCACCAAGAACATCAGACTGAGACAACCGTCCAGGAAGTTAGGACCACGGTTTATTGGACCGTTTCAGATATTGAAGAAGATCAATCCTGTGGCTTTCAGATTAAAATTACCCCGAAATTTGAAGATTCCACCTACATTCCATGTATCACTCCTCAAACCTGCTGGATTCTCTTCAAAATTTCACCAACCAGATCTTGTAAGAAATCCACCTATCCTGGTAAACAATCAAGAAGAATTTGAGATTGAAGAAATTCTGGACTCCAAAAGGATCAGGAACCAGGTACACTATCTTGTCCATTGGAAAGGATAGGGTCCTGAGGAGAGATCATGGATTCCTGAGAGAGATCTTCATGATGATAGATAAAAAAAAAAATTTCATAAAAAATTCCCGCAGAAACCCAGGCCTAGGGGTATGAAAACCCCTCGTTTAGGGGGTGTACTGTTACAGCCGCCGTGTAACGGCAGGCTGTATGCGCGCTCTTACCTCTCTGTCCTGCGGCGCGTCTAGGGGATTCCCCAGCCGACAGCTAGCGTGGTTACAGCGTCCTGGTAACCACGTGCACGCTGTCTTTAGTTGGCGCGTGTCTCCCCGTCAGCTTTGTTATGCGTTCCCCTGTTGCCAGGGGAACGCCTCCTCATTCCTTCCCAGCATATCACAGTCCTGCAGCCCCTTTATTAGATCTCCTAGGTCAGCAATCTGCGCAGGTTATAGAGTCTGTTCCCTCAGTTCTGTGACCTGCTACTTACCTTGTGTGCCTGGTGCTTCCAGCCT
This sequence comes from Limnodynastes dumerilii, assembly GCA_011038615.1. Classification (NCBI taxonomy): domain Eukaryota; kingdom Metazoa; phylum Chordata; class Amphibia; order Anura; family Limnodynastidae; genus Limnodynastes; species Limnodynastes dumerilii. The sequence goes on along the minus strand of WWET01001080.1, from coordinate 422,046 downwards.
AGTGAATTGACCGTTGTTTGACCCACTTACCTGCCTTGATTCCTGCCTTAGTTACCTTGTGTATCCAGCCCTGGTTCTCATCCCTATTTGTACCTACCTTCCCTGCAGTACCTACCTTTACCTTTAGTGTATGTTTATGTTACCTCTTCGGAGGCACCGCTGTGTGCTTGAGTGTGGGCAAGCCCTAGAACATCACGTACCGTCTCGTGAACATTCTTCTGTCCCACGTGCTGAGTTCAGTGATGCTTGTCGTCTGCCGCAGTCCGGTTGCTTCCGGACTACTACTCCTCCTACCTACCTACTACTCCCATCCCTCCTGTCTGGTGTTCACTCCGGGTGTTCCTTTCTCTTCCACGAGTTTGGTTCAACGGGGCCCGTCCAAGCTATTGGGCCGCAGCCAATTCCATCCCCACCATCAGGGGCCCTGGTGAAGACCCCCTGGATAGTAAAGTCTCCGGGCTCCAGTATCCAATTCGCCCACTCTGCCTATCTCTTTTGTGGCCACCTCGGATCTCACCAGGTAAAACCGGAGTGTCATAACACCCGGACATTGCTCCAGGGGCCGAGACCTGTGGGTTTTCTTGCAGCCCAGACTATCCCCACCATTAGGGGCTCTAGAGAATACCAGATTGCTGTTAGACTCTGTGCCCTGGTAGGCGCGTCCGTCTTGCCCAGAACCTGCTCGGCCACCGCTAGTCATCAGGAAGCCCAGTCATTCCAAGTCCTGCTTACTTCTGTCCTCCGATACCGTAACAGTATAACCGGCCAACTACAGGTTACTATACCCATTAGTAACATGGATGCCACAGCGGAGGCAATCAATGCCCTCATTGCTCAAGTGTCCAATCTGGGACAGATGGTCCAAACTCTCACGGCTTTACTAGTAATGAGCGCCGGTGCTCACTGCAGCACATCCCGCCTTTCTCCCCTGTAGGAATGACATTGCGTGACTTGGGTCACACAACGTCATTCAAAGCCCACGTCCCGCCGCAGAGGAAGCGCCTGAGAAGAGCAGCGGGACTTCGCAGGTAAGTAAGTGGGAGGCCTGGATGCTGGATACTTGATGGTCATATTGGGGGGACTGGACACATGCTGACAGATACTGGGGGGGACTACTGGACACCTGATGGGGGATGCTGGGGGGACTGGACATATGATGAGGGAATGAGATAGCAAAAAAACGCGCAGCAACATGTAATAGGGATGTATAATATAACTCCCTTGGTCAGGAGGTGCTCCTTCAATGTATTAAACTACACAAGTAATAACGGACATTGAGTTATCACACAGACATGACAACTCTTAAAGCAATACACTTAAGAAGGGCACTAATTATCCCAACAGTAAGTTGAAAACAACTCTCCAAAATAGAATGAATTATGAGAATTATGCAAAATACAACTTTTAATTGTGCTACAATAAAAACATTGAGAGGCAAAATATAAACAATATTCAAACAGCATACACTGTAATAACAGACATGGCTACTCACAGAAAATCATTTCAATGCTGCGACCCTTTGCTGAGACTATCACTGTCCCTAACAAACATCCCCCATAGCGGCCTCACGGCCTGCGCTTCGCCTATTCCTAGGCAGTATAGTTACCCTGTCTAATCCTCTGGAGAGCCGGGTCAAGTTGAAGCAGCAGATAATTTAAAAAATCAGAGCCTGTCATGGAGCTGCCGCCTCCGGTGCACAAGGAGGTCGGCAGAGAGGCCTAACACGTGTTTCGCCTTGGCTTCTTCATAGGAGACTGTGTTCAGGTGCTCTGGTGCATTTCTATTTATCTCAGTATTTGACAATCACAAACGGACTCAGGGAATTAATTAAGCTGCAGCTGAAAACAGGAGAGTTGTGAGAGAATCAAAACTTGCTAACTTTGTTTCAATAAGTTTGATAGAATGTTAAAAATATATAATTGCAAATAAGAAACAGGTCAGAATGAATATTTCAGCAGGCAGGACAAAATCAGCTATTAAACATTGGAAATAAACACTGTTATAATCGGCACAGTTTGCAGGTCTGTTAACTAGTTCATTGCTGGAAAGGGTAACAAAGAGGCTTAACCAGTAGCATATAAATAATGGCTATAAATTATTGCTATGTTTCAGCGATTTAATAGATTGTTCTTTAAAGAATATTAATTAACAAGTATAATTGTTGATGGAATTGTATCACCTAATGGTAAATAAATAAACCATTGCATGGATTAATTACATTTTAAATCATTGTGAAGCTGAATGACAGTGATAGTCTCAGCAAAGGGTCGTAGCATTGAAATGATTTTCTGTGAGTAGCCATGTCTGTTATTACAGTGTATGCTGTTTGAATATTGTTTATTTTTCGCCTCTCAATGTTTTTATTGTAGCACAATTAAAAGTTGTATTTTGCATAATTCTCAATCTTTTCATTCTATTTTGGAGAGTTGTTTTCAACTTACTGTTGGTATAATTAGTGCCCTTCTTCAGTGTATTGCTTTAAGAGTTGTCATGTCTGTGTAATAACTCATTGGGCCGGATCCAGAACTACGTTCGTCTTCCATAGACGGACGTAATTCAATGAACAATAGCTACTGCGCATGCGTAGTAGCTATTGTACATAATCTGCGTATCGTTTTGATACGTAGATTGTGTATATGCGGTACGCAGATTACGTACAATAGCTACTACGATTCGCAGTAGCTATTGTTCATTGAATTACGTTTGTCTATGGAAGAAGGACGAATTTCTGGATCTACCCCAATGTCCGTTATTACATATGATGAGGGATACTGGGGGGACTGGACACATGATGGCAGATACTGGGGAGGGCATACTGGACACCTGATGGGGGATTCTGGGGGGACTGGACACCTGATGGGGGATGCTTGGGGGACTGGACACATGATGGGGGATGCTAGGGTAACTAGGCATATAATGAGGGATACTGGGGGGACTGGACATATGATGAGGGATACTGGGGGAACTGGACATATGATGAGGGATACTGGGGGGACTGGACACATGATGGCAGATACTGGGGAGGGAATACTGGACACCTGATGGGGGATTCTGGGGGGACTGGACACATGATGGGGGAACTGGACATATGATGGGGGATTCTGGGGGAACTAGACATATGATGGAGGATGCTGGGGGAACTGGACATATGATGGGGGATGCTGGACCCTAAGCACACTACTGGAATAAGCTGGTGGCTGTGATATACTATGCTTAAGAGGAGGAATTCAATAATTTAAATCTATCCTCAAAGACAGCTGTGGGAGCTCTGAAGACTGGATATTTGTGGGGCCACTTTGTGTGTAGGAGCCACGGCACAACTGCCCCAATGGGTAATCCAGGCCTGCCCATTATAAACACCATTCACACTCTGAAAACTTTACCTTTACCGAGTATCCTTTCTCCAGCAGAGGCGACTCCTCTCCTAACACTGATCTGCCTGCAAATAAACGTATTTTCTTAGAAGCGCGGTGCGTCTGATGTCACAGCGTTATGAGCTCACTGCACTCCTAGAAGAAGTAGTCAGGATAGATGAGAAGAGGGAAGAGAATATATAGAGCTCAGCGCTGATATGCAGAAGCTTTCTAACACTGCTGGTCTGTATGTCATCCAACTGTATATGGAGCTTAGCAACAGAAGAAAGCTTCTGCAGAACATTCAGCAGGTAGAGTGGAGTAGGCGATCTGCAGCAACATTTGCTAAGGCTGGTGCAGCAGAATAGGGAGGGTGGCTCTATAGCCCTGAAATCCTCTGCAATTCTACCACATGTTGCTGGCCCAGTGTTACAATCAGTGAACCTGTGCCTCCCCTTCAGGTCTGACTGATATGCTGCAAAGGTTTAAATGTCACTTTTTTCACTAATGTCAAACCTGAGATTAGTTCAGAAATTATAGGGGTAAGAGGGACTTTGTGACATGGAATGCAAGAAATGCGTTTTTTGATTACAAAAAACAAATGTATCATATAGCCAGGAAACTTTTAATAAAACACATGAATCCTGCACTTTGTTAAACATCTACCTGTGTCGTGTTAATGTTTGTGTTCAAATGAGTTATATTCATGACCATGGTGAGATATGTTTAGATAACTTATTGACTTCAGCTGTCTATGTCAGCACAGCTTGTACTTGTGTAATTAACATGTTAAAAGCTATAGAACAATATTCAGCTGCTATCAGATGCAGGCTAACATGTAAAGAGGTCCATGATGTGACAGTGTTTCATGTCCCCATAAAAAATACCTGACTAATGTGAACACTGAAGATTGCGACTTTTTTAAACTGATACACTTTTACTGTCCCATTATTTAGCATGTCGACGCATGGATACAGTGCCGGTAATATTGATACCATAGAAAGTTTATTAGTAGTTACTATGCTATTAAGATAATGCTGCTGCTTTTCTTGCAATTATCCTTGGTGTAGTTGTACACCTTGGCACTCAGTATCTGCCATATCAGCATTGCCACGCCACAATCTTTCCTCACTCAGAGCGCTGCTTTATGACACATTACACATAGTTTGGCTGTTTACAACAGCAATACATGCAATGCTCAGATATTTTACTCAGGCTGTAAAGATAAATGACATATTATTTGTCCTGAATCCATGATGAAATTGAAAGAGTTTTAGGTGTCATGTTAACATTTGTCTTAGCACATTCTATAGTTTCTTTAAGACAATAAATCAAGACAAGTTATTAGATTCTAATGTCATCAGTTACTCTAATTTTCTTTTCCATAGATATAGATCTTACTGATCGGTGAAGGATCATATACAAAAAGTGTTAAAGACCATCATTCTCTATAATCTGAAGATTTCATTATTAATGTATACAACTACATCTAGATCTTGGCTCAGTAAGTTTCCACAAGTAATTCTGTCTGAAGCTTGTAACTGACACATGGGGGACACAGTTATCCATATGGTTTCCTCTTAAGAATGATGCCCCATAACTATCTAAGGACCCATTAGAGGTAACTTATCTGTCTTTTCAGGGACATTCAAACCCTTTGTTAAGTGATGTTATAGCTAGGCTACCTGTCCTTGATGTTCAACTGTGGCCAGAGGGGTTGATTGTGGTAGTACATTTGAATGTGTTTTAAATAAATTATTCTAATGTTTTGACTTACATCCCCCAAAGGATGGATACATAAAGGATAAAATAAGAGATGCATAAGGGATACAATGTATACAAACCACACATTAGGGCACCTGGTCCTTCTGAAGGAGGCCTGGCCAAAATGTGGCTCTATAGATTTTGTAAAACTATGAGCATCACTATGCTCAGGTATTAGCTATGCCTATGCTGTTAAAGCATACTGGGATTCATGATATTACAACACCTGGAGAGCCAAGGGTTGGCCAGGCCTGTTTTGAGTGATCCTACAGTCTACTGGAATCTCATTACTGCCCAAGCTCTTGACTGGTAAGAGGAGCGGAGATGCAAGGATTGTATGACCTGGAAGGACAGCACTTTTTGGAACTAATCTCGGTAGGTTTTCAATTTGTTTTATATATGAGTAATATTAACTGAGACTGAAAATAGGTTTCTCTTTTCATACTACAGGATGTTACACTTTTATTTTCTAGTTATTTTTTGCTGTTCACGTGAATAAACAACAGCCAAGATTATTTGTGCTTCAGCTTTCAAGTGGTTTAGTTAGAACAGCCTGTATCAAACTTACCATTAGAACAAAGTTGTTACTCAATATTTACTTGTGATTATTTTGGTGACAGCACTGCTGTGTATGTCATGTCAGAAAGGGGATGGTTATAAGCCTGGAACGATTAAATATAAAAACTTTATTAAATATATAGAAATCTAAAAATATGTATATAGAAAAATGTGCATAAATATCTCAAATAGTCCATTTAAGCCACACAGTGATGTTAGTTCAAGCAAATAAACAATTAACCAGGTTAAGACAAACTTAAATATATAATATATACTAAATGGGCATTGTAGTAATATAAAAAACTTATTAAGAAATGGGTTACAGATTAACACAGATATTTAAACAAAGGCATGTGACCCCCTCACCACAGATCTGACACGTCATTAAAAATCAAATACACTCCATCACATAAAAAAAATCAATCAGATTTCCCACCTTTTTATTGAAAATTAGACCACTCATAACTACCATAAAATTAGACCCCAGATCAGACTCTGACTCGACCCTAGATCAGACCCTTCACCTCCTTGATAAAATCAGATTCCCCCACCCCCTTCTTCATTAACAGCCAGACCCCAGATCTCTTACCTCTCATGTCCTACAGCTCCTGGAAGACACTTTATTATTTCTGCATTGTGATTAGTGAATAATTCCAATCATCCACAAATCGGTGTGATAAGACCACCCACCACTTTGATTGGTGAATGGCTACAACCATCTAAGAATCAGCTGACGACCTTAAAACCGCATGACTGACAACTTAGAGAGAGACAGAAGATTCTCCCTGTCGGTTATATGCATATAACCTGCAATTAAAGCGACTGGGGAGATTTCTGTGTCTGCTTCCCTTCCAGCAGTCAAGCAGTTTGGGTAGAGGGTGGGTACCATGAAGAAAGTGGAAGGAGGAGGGCTCGTTACAACAGCACAAGTACCAATTATGCAGTTATAAAAAATGAGATGTTTCTCTATATGAAAAATTTTTTAGATATTCAACATGTTTTCTTTATGGTCTGTAGTTTATTGAGTAAAGTATGACAATACTGACAAGTGATCCATGACTCTTATAACACTTACTGTTAACACCTCATTATCTTTGAGTAAATTGAGGCAACATAATAAGAATTAGAAGGACACACTACTGTGTTCAGGACCAAAGGTTGTCTTTATTTGCCATCCTTAATCCACACAATCCTTCCTACTGATTAACCCAGAGAGTGATTATAGGTTATAAATAAAGCATATTTTTCTGTAAACTGCTGGAATATCATATGACATTCATTATGATACCCTTCCTCATACTATTTTATCATGAAGCTTGCTGTTGTATTTATGCTATATCTTCTTATACCAAGTATGTATGCCAGGGTTGCCGACTCTCCCAGAATATCCGGGAGACTCCCGAAATTTGGGCCATTCTCTCGGTATCCTGGGAGAGCCGGCTAATCTCCCGCAAGCCCCAACCCCCTAACAATCATAAATGTAATCCCTAGAGTTACTAGGGATGGGTGGGACTTGATGATGTTATCAAGCCCCGCCCATCCCCTTTAACACTAGAGATCAAACGAGTGACTGACAGGGGCGGGGCTTAATGACACGATTTGCATAAATCACATAATTAAACCCTGCCCCCTCGCAGCAATCTATGGCTTTCCTCCGGATTCTCCCGGAGGGAAGCTTTCAATAGTCGGCAACCCTGATGTATGTTGATTTCTATCCATCAGCTGACAAACCAGAAGCAGACACAGTGGGCCCGATTCAATTGTTAAAAAATCCTTCGCCGGCGTATTTTTAACGCTTTTTAAAAAAAATTTACCGGCGTTATTTTTTTTTCTTATTCAATTCTTTTCTAGCGTTAAAAATACGCCGGTTTTTGAACGATAAAAATCCGCACCTATCAGAGGTGCGGATTTTTAACGCTGCCCTATGTTGTGCCCCAACAGGGCTTGCTGATGCTTGTAGAACTACAAGCATCAGCATGCCCATGGATGGCAGGGCATTAGGCACCATGCCCTGCCATCCAGGGACCGCTGAGCAGCTGCTAGAGGAAAAAAAAAAATCTCTCCCTTAACGCTGCAAAACACTTCCTGCTAGCAGGAAGTGCCAGCGCTACTGAGGCTATTACCCAGTGCCTGAAGTATCGTGAGAACGTGATTTCAGGCACTGGGTAATAGTCTCTCACTAGCGCCGGTCACCTCCTGCTAGCAGGAGGTGATTTGCGGCGTTAACAGAGAGATTTTTTTTTTTCTCTGGTTATTTTTTTACTGCTGGCTGCTGTTTTAGGGCGCAGCGGTAAAAAAATAATTGAATGGGCGAATTTTTATCACTCAATTGCCGGCGAAGGCACCGTATTTTTACCGACGCAAAGTTTTTGAAAACTTCACCGGCAATTGAATCGGGCCCAGTTAGTGCAAAAAGTTGATACCATCTGACAGCAAAATGCTAATGTCAAGATAGCTAACTGTAGCAGACTACAACCCCCATCCCCCATGCCAAAGTAGCTGTGAATGCAGGGTCCGCAGGAGTAACCTAAAACATGGGTGTTGTGCACTGCATATCCTGATCCCATGGTTTGAAGATTGTATCTCTCACAAAACAAAAAAACAGTCCCTAATAAGGCCAGGAGGTCTGTACCACCAGCATGAGTCTGTTCTGTTTAGAGGAATCTCTTGTTCAATAGAACAGGTTATGTTTTATTGTACATTTTGATGTAATTTCACAAAACATCTATAATCAAGACCACAGACACACAGAGCTATAAAAATCCAATTTATTTATAACAAACTATGGACAGGAAACCTATTTCTTCTTCAATCCAAATATGGTTATAGTGAAAATTAGGTAAAACATCTACAAATATAATATACATATCTAGTTTAGTAATACAATGAAAAGACAGATGTAAAGGAAAATATTATTAAACTTTCATACAAAATTCAACTTACAAAATTCTAAATTTCCAATAATCATTAAGAATGTACAAGAATAATTTAAACAGGCCATTCATTGGAATAAAAATAAATTACTGAGAATATCACATATCTACATAGTTAGTTCTGGCAGTGGTGTTTATTGATGTGTAGTCTGTAATCAAACTGCATAAACACATCGTTCATGATCCTCAGCCAGGTGAAGAAAGTCCTTTATTTTGTATACTTTTTTTATATTGTACTTGCTTATATTATATATATAAAATATGAAATGCATTACTCTTTAAGTTATGGCAGTGAAATGTAAAGTTTTTTTGGGCAGTGATATTGCAGTGTTAGTAAGGAATTCATAATCATCTACTTAAAGTGAAGAGTTTTGTGGGAATACATAGCATATTTATTAACTCTCAGACTGTTGGGGAGACTTCGAAAATTCAGGCAACAGTCCCAGTATCCTAAGAGAGGAGGGATATCCTCTTACATTGGGCCCACAGCGTGGCTTTAAGTTACAAAATGTAGCATCAAGCCCTTTGAGCCTGTCAACTCTATCTTTTGTAATGAAGAAAAAATGCCTTCTGCACTAAATGTTGCCTGAGAGATGTCACTGATTCTTGGACTGCATTCACGTAAAAATATGGCTATTCTGACCATGTAGATCTTACACATCCACTTTAAATGTGGTTAACTGAGCTGAAATGACTTTAAATAAAAAATGCAGTTTAAGAGACCTCGGCCAGATTTACTAAGCTGCAGGAAAGGAAAATTGGAAATGTTGCCCATAGCAAAGAATCAGATTCTAGTTCTCACTTTCCTATTACATACTAGAAAAAGTTTCTTTTCCCACAGCTTAGTAAATCAGGCCCTTTAACTATAAATAAGAATACAGATCCACCTATGGGCCTAAAGAAAGCAACATGATTCTTCCATTAAAACACGTTTAATGTTTAACCTTAGTTGTCAACATAAATTTTGGTCCTTGTGCTGCAATTTTTTGGGACTTCCTGTCATAACTACAAATATTGCATTTAGAGCAGACCAGGTCGCCTGTTATTTGGTCAGCCCTTCACCTTGCCTCTTCACCTTGCCTCTTCACCTTGCCTCTTCACCTTGCCTCTTGGCAGCCCTTTGTTTAGTATTTCATTTATTATAATAAATCTGACAAAAATGTAACGTCACAGAGTTGTAGCATTGTGACACTTATCCAATCATGTTCAATTCACTATCAATTCAATATCCACTTTTAAGCAGAGAAAGCTGTTTTGTACATTAACTGTAACATAAGTAATTAGTTGAATAAAACATATCCAGTTATATTTTTATATTCATATTAATTATCCTAGCTACCAACAGCTGATATTTGGATGACAGAGTTGTGACAGCTGTACCAAAATGGTATGCAGAGCAACAAACAAATTCAGCTTATGAGGGCAAAATGTCCTCATTTACAAATTAAGAAAGAGGATAAATATGCAGAAATAACAAGCCTAAAACAAAAATGGCAGATTTTTTTTATATACAGCAAAAAAAAAATTCCTACAATTATTAAGAACTGGTTTGAAGTAGAGTTATACTATTTGTAATATTTTATCATCACAAAACTGGAGCAGAGAAAATTGCAGCACTAAGAATAATGTTGGCTACAAGCTACATTTGCTTAAAACCCAAGGAATATATATATATAAATATATCTATATATTTTTTTTGTCAAAAAGTACCAAAATAGCAAGTGCCATATTCAAAAGGCATAAATGCTCTAAATAAGCTGGACTCATTTACTGCACATTCAAAAGCAGACATTTTGTGGTGTGGACCAATGACAATGAAGTGTATCGATTCACTAGTGATAAATGACATCAGGCATAGTACCTCATAAACCAATGATGTCACAGATCCTAATGAAGTAATAGCTCAATACACCAAATAGTGAGCGGTATGCTTTAAAGACACCAATCACTTAGTAAACACACATATATTTGTCTATATCTATAACATTTACTTTCGTATTAACTGTCATACATAAATGCTTTACTAAGCTAAACATGAGTATAAAAAAGAGAAAACAATTAAAAACATTAAATTATACAAATATATCACTTTTGTAAGGCAGAATTAACCCTTTAGAGCCATAAAGCCTGCTCTTTAGTCCACCCAGGCTTTGACAATGGCAGTCTATAATTTGCTCATCTTTGGCATGGCTTTCAATCAAGTCAGTCCGTTTTCTTTTTTTGCTTTTTATTTAAACAAATGATCCGAGCAATTCACATGGCTTCCTGCTTAGTGATAGTGGGAATGGAGTTTGGCTGTTTGGATACAGCAGAGATGGCTCCATGTACTATTTTGTATTGCTCCGCCCCCGAGCCTGCAGGTGGAGACGGCTGCGGGGTCTCTGGTGTAGCTGTAAAAACAGATATTAACTGTCAGTAAGAAAATTTGTACCCCTGTTTTGGGGTGACACTTGGTAATACCCTTCACAAAGCTTCCTTTGTAGTTTAAAGTTAAAGGACCTGATCCGGAGTCTGAAATGAAGTGGAAAACAGGTGGAAAGTTGCACCTGGGCAAAACTATATTGAAATTCAGGATAAGTCTAACTCATTTTAATCTTTGCACACAAGCAGAATTCTTTGTTTTTGCTTATTGCACACAGATACTGACCAATGTTACTTTCAAACTATTATTTAGAAACATCACCTCTCAACTCTAATACTGTCTGCAACAGATGAAATATGACTCCCCTGCAATCAACATGGTTTAGCCCAGGTGTGCCCTTCCACCTAAAGATATTGAAAAGCTCATATTAAAGAGCAGGCTAAGTACAACTGACACAGGCATACGGGAGTAGATACAGAATATTTGTGAAACGGAAGTACAAATCCACTGTTAAAACTGCATGCACCCTATCCAGAGTTGCAAACGTAGGAGGTCAGAGGCAGCAAGATGTAACGCAGAAGCCTATACAAATATACATGGTTTATTTATTTATTAGTTACAGTAAAATAACTTATAACACTAGTTAAAAGTCCGCCAAGGCTTACTGTAGAAAAAAATGAGATCATTCATCATTTTAATCTTTGTTTATTTTTTACATGTGTAGGGCTGTGTTTTTCGTACAAATAGGGCCATTTAATACTTGAAAATGTCCTGCGTCTTATACACACACCACAGCAGGCGCAAGAGCTTGGAACAAGTGCAGGGAATCCAGGCTGCTACTGCGCCTATCAGAGCCCTTCCTCATTAAATATCACTAGTGCAGAGCACACGGAAGCAACACAGGTGCATGGGTAGCCATGTGTCCGACTCTCTGTGGTTGCTTCTGTTGTGATCATGTGCAGTGTGGAATTCCGCTGTGCTTCCATCAGCTCCAAGGTTATTAATGGAACCAAAACAACTATCCTGGTAAGATTACCACTTATTAAAAAGTTAAAATTAAAAAAGCCACCACTATGTTTTTACAGCCATATGTCTCTTACTTGAAATAAATCTTTTAAGGGTAATGTGTGGCCCTTTTGAAGGTCAGTGTGGAGTATACCACACAGTCCATGTGAACCAGGAACCTGAGATATCCTCATTTCTAATTGGAAAGGCGTGGAAGCATTAAACAGCCATAAATAGATCCTGTTGTCAACCAGTAGATTTCACTTCTTGCATGAAGTTGGCCCTGATTCAGAGTTGATTTCAGGGGGAATCAAATATTTTATTCCATGCATGCAGGGGGAATACTTTGCTTTTGCTTATTGCACAGATACTGACCAGCTTCACTTTTACACTGTTATTTAGACTTGGGCTGATCACCGCTCAACTATAATACTGTTTGCAACAGATGAAATTTGACTCCCCTGAAATCAACATGATTTAGCCCAAGTGTCACTTTCCTCTCTGATTGTCAAACTCTGAATAGGGGCCATAGAGATTTTATTCACACATACTTACACATCTGTCCATTGTGCAGCTGAACAGGTACAGCATTGTTGGCTACAATAACGTTTGTTGCTAGATGCTCCTGGACCAAGTGAGGATGCAGTGGGTGATGAGAGTGTGGGGCTTCATTTGCTGACCCTGTTACACATCAAAGCAAAGTTGAAATACATTATATTAAAATGTTAGCATATAACTTGTTTATTTTTGCTGTACTTTCTTCTCTTTCAAGGTTTCACATCATATGGGTAATTTGCTTTATAGAAATATGACTTCTATGCATACATACTTATTCAGAATAACTGTTGCTTCATAGCAATATCTTTGGCCTGGAACCAGACTTTTGCTGGTGCTGCTATTCAGAGCTCCAGCAGAGATTTGATTCAGGATCTCCGCTGGATCCAGCCTTTCCTGCAGACAAGGGGAAGCCTTCCAATTGCTGTCCCCTACATTAACTGTTTCAATCAGCCTTCACTGAAACTGGGGATGGAAGTCAGGACAGGGTGGAGGTCGCTGACAGCATCCTTACAGTAAAATCTATATACATATCCAGCCCTACTAGCGCTCCCACCTGAACTGCACTGGAAACACTGCAGACATAACTCTATAATAAACCTTTACCTTAGTGCCTATTGCACACCTGCTAAAGAAGAGAAAGAGATAACAAGCAATTGTTATAAAATAAACGCATGTGGCCCTAAAATGATGCCCAGTAATATCCAGACTGAAATCTTTTGGATAATTATACTTTGCAAATTTAAATGTAAGATGGTTAGCATTGGCCTATTGTTTGTGTTACCAACTGAACGGCAGAACTGACCTCGGCGTTGCTATGCTGGAAGCTAATTTTTGATTGGACACTCCAGTGATTGCTCTAGTAATAAAATACAGCAGAAGACACTAGTCTATTTTGAATGTGCTTTATATGCTTTTTAAATAACATTTGAAGATATATCTGTATGGTGAATATTAGAGGTAAAAGTTGTTCATTAGACTTAAATGCAAGTCTGTACATATTAAAGCATCAACTTTCTGTGTTTGATGGAGGTTTAATGAGCTTTAGATTTATTCAGAAAACTTACACTGTGTTTCATTACAAGTATGCCACATATTGATCAGGAACCAATGAGGTTTCTTCCACAGTGAGGTCATGAATTACTTCCTAGTGAAATGGACAGCAGACAAAACGCCTGTCTTTACTACACTATAAGCATTTGCCATAATCTCCTCTGATAGTTATACTGACCTCCTAGCAGCATTTCCTGGAGCAGATTATCAATCTTGGCCATCCCAAAGAGCTTGACAAATTGGATCTGCTCAATCATCTGCCAGGTAATGCTCTGCAGAGTGGGGAGTAAAAGCAGCAGCTCGCCAAATCTCCCCCTGGAGTCGTACTGTCGGTCGTTGATGTAATCCTCCAGGCTCACTTGGATCTGGTATCTCATTCGTTTAATTTTCGTGGGATCACTTAATCCTTTGGCATCTTAACATGAGGGAGAGATTGACATTATTCTATGAGCTCTGTAATAACTGAAATGAAATGTTAAGGGGTTGATCCAGACTTAGGGGTAACCACCACAATAATGTGAAACCCTGCACCTGGATAAGTCATCATGAGAGGAGTGAACCTCGAAACTCATTCTCTTTGCACATTTACAGTTGCTTCCCCCTGCAGTTCAACCTGGATATTTCAGGGTGCAGATTTGCTCCCTTTTATCCTGTAACTCCCAAATCTGGATCAGCCTTTTTATGTCTATTAACAACGTGTTATTTATTTCTGAGTAAGCCAATTAGTATTACATAAATGAAACCTTTCTTTATGTATTCCAAACTGTTATAGCCTTTATAACCTTTACATGTGGAATCGTTGCTGTATAGTTTTTGTAGGTGGTAAATAAAGAGAAGCTGTAAATCTAGCAAAATCATGACATTTTGACCCCTTATGCCAGCTACACACTATGTGATATCCCAAGCAACCAGTATAATGCTTTAATCACTGGGGACACCACACAGTGCACACACACTATATGATCATCACTGCCATCTCCCCACCGCCGCCATGTTCCTATCACCCCTGCATTGGTCTGATTTTTCGGGAATTCTAAACCATTCTATTATGGGCTGAATTCTTATTTTGCAAGGACTGTCCCAATTTGTGGCATGCAGCAGGGGTGGAGTTTATGAGAAAATGGGTGGAGCTTGTCCACATATTTGCATTTGTTGGTGGAACTGAGCGGAGTTTAAATGTGACCTGGGTGTCCTTGCTTTGTCCCGCTTTCAGGATTCTAAATGTTGAGAGCTATGCTGTAGCTGTAGCCCTCACCACAAACATTTACATAAGTACATAGACAATATTATGGATTTAGAACTACTTGACAGGGTCAGGGATTAAAGGTTATATATTACTATCCCTTTTAGGTGACTTGTTGCTTTGTTTTATGTTTTTCTTTTTGTGGTTTTGTCTTTTTAAAGCAGGGAAGGTATTTTTTTATTACATAATAAGCATAGTTGTTTATTATTTATTGTATATTTCACAGCTTTGCTTTGTTTTGAATACAAGTTTATCCTACAGAGGCTACAAAGATCAGCAATGTGATGAATAAATGTTTGAAAGCTTATCTATAGTGTAATAAATTATGGCTAATAAGTTAAAGGAATATCCCAGCCCAGGGCCCTGATTGCTTGGTTGTAATATATACTGATATAATATATTATATACTGCAGTAAACAAGTTTCATTTTTACATACCAGGGTCAAAAAATATGATTGCCTTTAAGCAAGCATATTCATTATCATCAATCTGTAGATCCTGGAATGGAAGAACCAGCTCATCCAGTATCCTCACAGCCACTCGACCCACCTCAAGTTCTGAGCAATTTCTTGGTACAACTCGGTCGTTGCCTGCAATAAGAAATGGACACTGTTTCTTTGTAACTAATGATACTTTTCAGTGCTTCATTATTTTTCTTGAACGCAGATAAATTAAAATCCCAAAAAATGTAATTAAAACCAAAATAATGAAATCATGTATTATAAAGAAATATATGTTTAAAGAAAGTCTTAAAGTGAAGCAGACTTGTGCTGTTTCCATTAAAATCATTAAAAATCTTTCCTCAAACACATATAATCCAAATGAAACAAGGATTTGTTTTGCTGGCATTTGCTTTGGGAGCTCTTTATTATTCTGGCTCTTTTGATGATATGAGGATGCTTATCTGTACAGGGTCAATAATGTTTAACATATAATGATATCACTTATTATCTGGTGTGCCACATATTTTGTTATCTTAATGACATGCTATAAACATGAGGTCACAAGGCTGGTATTTTTCAGAAACAGTCTATGAAACAACCAGGGAATTATTCTCACTGTAGTCTTTATATAGAAACCCCATTCAGACACAATAAGATGGAACTACTTTATAAAATGCCTGTTACCTAGGTGCAGTGGTGTAACTACTGTGGGCGCAGGGAATGCGGCTGCTGGGGAGCCACCCTTTACCCATGGAGGACACACACACCAGGAGCGACAGTGCCATTAGTGGCTGTCAGGTTAGTATTGTTCCCTGCTGGCAGGAGGATAGGGGCCGTGACCAGTAGAGGGCGGCGCTAAGCTGTCAACTGACAAAATATACATTTCATTCTTGCTCAGTGCATTAATAGCTCCCATTAGCTGATTTTTTTTTCTTTTTAGCTTATCATTCCTTGCTCTCCTGAGATTCCAGGAGCAATGCCTGAAAATTTAGAGCTACCCAAAGAAAGTTTTACTAAAGTAACATTTGAATACAAAAGGCCCATTTCCAAGTGCCATATTGGTTACACACCTGGTAATAATGGCACTCCTTGGGCCTCATTTACTAAGGGGCGATTTAAAGCTCCAAAAAAATCTCCATACATCCCCGGAGTTGAGTGGAGATTTTTTCACAAAAATCTCTGTATTTACTATAAGGAGATTTTTGCATGGAGATTATCTCTTCAAAATCCCCCAATCCAGAGATTTGTATGTCCCTCATGCAAAAAATCGCCAGAGAGATTTAAACACCGGCGATCTTGTTCACCACGATTTTATGCAGATTTTGGTTTAGTAAATCCGGAGACTTGCAAATCACCAGTAAACTACTGCAATCTCCGTGATTTTACTCAATTCGCCCTTAGAAATTTAGGCCCCTTGTCTTGGGACTATTGATTGCAAACACAGTAGAGTATGGATTTATGAGGTGAATTTTCTCTAGTATTAGGAGTACTTATGAATGACAAAAACCTTGTTGCACTGTTATGAAAATATCCATATGAAGGAAATAAACATAGAAAACCTGGCTCACCTAGGAGTAAAATGTCTTTGTACATCATTGACCTCTTTGCAGCCCCCAAAAGTAAGTGCTCTCCTGCGTGTGCACGTAACATCGCCACCTGGGGAAGAAAAAATGCTGAAATATAAATTTTATCTGGCTATTCAACTTTGACAAATTTTACTACTTGTAGTTTACAGGTCATAAAAATACAGCAAAACTTCTGTTTTTAGGAATATGTTTAACCACATTCTTTTTCCTTATTGTGGTTGACTTTGACGTATCGCACATAAAGTGTTACGGTTAAGGATAATTTAAATATCTGCCAGTGAAGTGAAATAAAAATATATATGTGTGTGTGTGTGTGTTGAATTATTATGTAAATGAAGTACCTTTGTGGTTATTTGGTGCTGATTCCCACATGTGTGCATATAAAAAAAAATACCCACAGTGACATTCTCAGTGTTATGCCAAATACAAATGATGACGATTCTGGTGATGAGGGTGCACACACTATTGAAGCTGGGCAGACCTTTGACTTCTTTTAACCACCAGATATGCAAAAAATATGCACAATTCATAAACAGGCTATGCTACTGTTCCAAAGGCACATTCTAGGTCAGGCATGTCAAACTCAAAACCCCATTTGGGCCAAACAATCAAAGTCTATGATTGTGTGGACCGCAAGTAAAATAAAAAGTCTCTTCCAGCCTTATGTCTCTCTAGCCTCCCCTGTATGTCTCTCAAGCCTCCCCTGTATTCCCCATCATGTGTCTTCAGTCTGCCCAGTATTCCCCATGCATGTGTCTCCAGTCTCCCCAGTATTCTCCATGCATGTGTCTCCAGTCTCCCCAGTATTCCCCTTGCATGTGTCTCCAGGCTCCCCAGTATTCCCCTTGCATGTGTCTCCAGGTTCCCCAGTATTCCCCATGCATGTGTCTCCAGGCTCCCCAGTATTCCCCATGCATGTGTCTTCAGGCTCCCCAGTATTCCCCATGCATGTCGCCAGGCTCCCCAGTATTCCCCTTTCATTTGTCTACAGCTCCCAGTATTTCCTATACTGGACCGTATTCACACTTGCGTGTGTGATCCATAGGTGTGGATACACATATATCTGCACCTATTCTCCGGACCCCTCCCTCCGCCCCCGTTTTTAGATGCCTTTAAGTGACTTTAAGTCACCATGCGTATTTTCCCTCTTAAGGAAGGAAAAATGCACAGACAATCCCCAGCCCTCCTTCCCAGCCTAATCTACATCCCTCCCCCCACCCACCTTACCTAACTTCCCCTGGAGGCTGCTGTGGCACGCCTTCTCTTACCTAAAAAAACGGCGAGGTCTTTAAAGACCACACATTGTTCATCTATGTGCTTAAGGACTACTACGTAGTCAGGCTGACTACACATGCCCAGTTTAAAAAATCGGGCAATTACGCACTTAAGAAGCCTCTGCTTCTTAGGTGTGAATACGGGCCCATGTCTCTCCAGTTTCCCCAGTATTCCCCATCATGTGTTTGTAGCTCCCAGTATTTCCCCATTAATATGTCTGCAGCTGCCAGTAATTCCCCATTTATGTGTCTCCAGCTCCCAGTAATTCCCCATTCATGCTGTATGTCTGCAGCTCCCAGTAATTCCCCATTCATACTGTAGGTCTCCAGCTCCCAGTAATTCTCCATTCATATGTCTTCAGCTCCCCAGTATTCCCCATTTAAATGTCTCCAACCTCCCCAGTATTCCTCATTTATATTTCTCCTGCTCCCACTGTGACGCTGGCTTGACCTGTCACGTCAGCATCATTTGCATAAAGCAATCTGATTCATGCTGTTAGCCACTGCAGAAATAATACAGGACAGCTGATCGGGAGTTTGCTATCAGCTGTTCTTTGTAACTGCCATGGCGGCTGATAGAACGAACCCCCCTTTCAGCCACGATTACCAGCAGCAGGGCATCATGCCGACCCTGGATTAAATCCAGTGGTCCATTGGGTCAACATAGTAACATCTGTTCTAAATCTTTGGTCAAGTGAGAATATTGGGGTGTAATAAATTTTATAAGCTGTTCTTTGTGTGGCATATATTAAACCTTCTTAGGTAAACAAAATTTTAGGTGTCACCCTCAGCATCAGATTCTACCTATCATGTATCTATTACTATAACATGATAGATTGCACTTGAGGTTGCTCCAGGCAACACCACCAATTTTTCATTTTAGAAACTTTAGTAACTCTACACCTATGCCCTTTAATAGAAATTAGTGTGGATATAATTACAGCAAATCAGAAAATAAGTTGTTAACTCTGTTAAGCATTTATACTCTCTCCTGTGAAATGGTGAGGATTATTGAAGACACAAAGGTTAACAAGGTGACTAATTAAGTGCTAACTGGAAATCTGTGAAGGACAGAGCCTAATGAATAGTGTCATGCTGATACGTGTGAATCTCGTTAGGGTTTTTCACTCACTGTTGGCTAATTTCGAATACATGAATGGTTTTCTGACAGAAAAGTCTCTTTGAAGTTTTCAAATCAACACAGTTACCCATCTGTGCTATCATGGTTTCAGCACTGGAACATGTAGACTAAAGGAAATATATGAAATGTGAAATTGTTCACATGAGCATCAATTTTCTTCCAGTAAGGGGTATCTGTCAGTATGAACTCATACTAATATTCATTGCATTATTCCTGCAGTGACTGTATGGTTTCCCACTTTTTTTTTCTAACTTGAATACGTTTTAACAAAAAAAAAAATGCTTAAGAAAAAAAAAGAAAGAAAAAAATGTTGAATCAAGTTTTTACTTTTAAGAGTAAGGTCCGGATTCACAGTCACGTAGTTTTCGTCTTCCGTACGTTGTTTTAAGAATTGAGCTACTGCGCATGTGTAGCTCATTTACTCTATCTACGTACCATTTCTGTACATAGATTGCGTAAGTGCGGCTTATGCAATCTATGTACAGAAATGGTACGTAGATAGTGTAAATAAGCTATGCATGTGTAGTAGCTCAATTCTTAAAACAACGTACGGAAGATGAAAACTACGGAACTGTGAATTCGGACCTATGTCTATATGTTGTTTTCTCTGCAGGGATATGACTGCTTTTTCTCTATTTGATATTAGTGCTATGTGCTTACCCAACATTCTTTAGCTTAGGAATATAAAGAAGTGCTATTAATATATATGGATATTTGTTAAAACGACATTTATATTAAGTAAAAAAAAACTATTGTTATAGAATGACAAAAGTGACAGCAAGCAATGAACTCTCCCCTGCTCCTTCAAGACCATCATCTTGCTCTAGCACCCACCTGATCGTCTAATGGAAGTTCACAGAACGCTGGGATATATTTGGCCCATTCCACAAGAACCAAAAGCTGTTGTTTCATGGAGTCACATACATCTGTGATAGTAGCTATCTTCTTCCCCCTGATGTCTGTAGTTAGAATAGTCACTGATGAGGTGATCTGAAACACAATGATTCTATAAGTTATGCATTCATTATAATGTGTTCATCATCAGCTCTAGAAATGGATCTTTAGTAACATAATTAAGCATTCCTAAATAAAATACTGTGTCTCTGTTTATTACTACATTTCTTTATATAGCTATATGTGAATAGAATATAAACTTGTATACAGCAATAGTTCTACATAACTAGAGCTGGGTGCACACCACACATCACTCAATTATTATTCCAATCACACGATGAAAAGACTGATTCACACATTATTGTTCAAGTGGCAGAACGGTGGCTCAGTGAGTAGCACTTGTGTCTCACAGCGCTGATGTCATGAGTTTGATTCCCAGACTAGGCCTTATCTGTGTGGAGTTTGTATGTTCTCCCTGTGTCTGTGTGGGTTTCTTCCAGGTGCTCCGGTTTCCTCCTACACTCCAAAAACATGCTGGAAGGTTAATTGGCTGCTGAATACATTAGCCCGTCTCTGTGTTAAGAAGACGAATTTAGCTCCAATGGGGCAGGGACTGATATGAATGTGAAAGCTACACATGTCGTATGTTTAGATTTTATAGACGGCTGAAATTGCTTGACATATAATGACTCGTTCTAAAATGTCGTTCTGTTGCATTGTGAGAAAAAAAAGTGTATTTTGAACTCAGCTTTAGAATATTGAACCAATCCTATGCTGCATAATACTATACAATTAATTACAGTCAACAAGAAATCTTGAAAATGCTATTGTAATGTAAATGTGTATTCTCTAATATATAGTTGGTGATAATGTTCTGCTCCATCAAATCACCTGCTTAAAGAGTCTTAAACAAACTGCCTGAAAAAACAACCGTGTCTAATCAATAAGCCATGACGCACAAAACTGAAGTCTCTAGAATAAGGCAGAGACAACCATTTATACTTAATGAGTGGCTTTTTCTGTATACAGATAGAAAGCATTTATCGGAGTGTCTTGTCTTTTTTGTTCCTTTTTGATAATATCACCATATTATATTTTTATTCTAATGATATTAATAATGTCATCATTACATGAATTTGTACCCTGTCTGTTAATTGTGTTGTATATGTATCTATTGCCTCTGTACGGCGCTGCGGATACCTTGTGGCACCTTATAAATAAATGTTAATAATAATAATAATCAGAACCACATACGAACTTCTACCTTAGGCATATTTTTACTTAATCTTAGAAGAGGCTTTTAGTTCCCCTACCTGTTGTGATAAAACTTCAGCTTGAATTAACACATTAATAGAAGGCAAGCTGCTGTCTTCATAACTAGATCTCCTCGTGCTTATCCGATCTCGTTCATTTTGTACGGCTGAAATAGAAGAAAATTATGGACACCTCCATTGCTGTTTATCACGTATTATTCAAGCCCGAACAAAGACCGTTCTAAATTAACACCTTTTGCTAGAAGTGTTTTGTACATAAGAATATAGACTTCTACCATAATGATCCAGGGATAGGAATATTGGTCCGGATTCACAGTTACGTAGTTTTCGTCTTACGTACGTTGGTTTAAGAATTGAGCTTCTGCGCACGCTTAGTAACTTATTTACGCTATCTACGTATCATTTCTGTACGCAGATTGCGCAAGCACTGTCTAAATACCGCGCTTACGCAATCTATGTACAGAAATGGTACGTAGATAGCGCAAATATGCTACCACGCATGCGCAGAAGCTCAATTCTTAAACCAACGTACGTAAGACGAAAACTACGTAACTGTGAATCCGGACCATTATTATTTTTTACCATTTACTATTTTCTCTCAAAAACTCTTTTTCTGACCATAATATACAAGGACTCAACCCATTCCGCAATTTTTGTAGAATTTCTATGCTCTTAGCAATATTGCCCACTCTGAGGACGATGTTGATGACAGCTTCCACACAGACTTCCTGTCTGAAGGAGAAAGGAGATCAGGAAGTGTACACCCCATAGACAGGATCACTGCCCTGTGAAGCTAATAGAGCATCAAGAGGTCATCCCATAGGAAATCTAAAGACAACTACATGTCAGTGAACCCTAATGAACTTTACCCTCTGAGAAAACAGTTGGGTCAGCATAGGTTAAATTCATAAAATGGAACTAAAATCAAGAATGACCTATTATTTCCCCAATAAAGTGATATATATATATTTTGCATACATTATACACACGCATATCACTATGCTCATGCTGGATGCTTCCTGTTATCTAACTCTACTTTTGATTATTGTAAAAGGTACACAGCTTGCAAGAGCAGGATGGGGTGAATCATCCACCCTCTACCTTATCCTCATTAATCCTCACCTTTTCTCACTACTCTTTCTACTCTCTTCATCTGCTCCTACACGCATATCCGACATCTTTATCTTCCATACATATTGTTCTGCTATTTTTGTACCGTACTTTATTTTTTCATTGTGCTTGTATTGTACTTCTTATTTATTTAAACTTGCGCCGTCTGCTAATTGTGTTGTAAATGTTACTATTGTCTTTGTATGGCGCTACGGATACCGCGTGGCACCTTATAATAAACGTTATTAATAATAATAATAATAATAATAATAATACTAATAATAATAATAAAATAAAATAAGTAAAAAAATAACAATAATAATAATTAGAATTAAAATTCTCGGGATGGGAGGGAGACAAACTAAAACACCATACTGCTCCTTGTCAAGCCACAAAAACTGTAAGGAACACACAGAGGGTAAAATAATATGATGAAATGATTAACTAAATCAAATTAAATGAAAGTCACTAAGGAAACATTTGGAAACAAAATATATACATATTATATTCAGTCTGGTTACTGTATAAATACTGTCTTCTCTGGATAATACAACAATGGTAGTCTGGTTACTAAAAAGAAATGCAAGCTGTTTACTTAATGGTTATTTAAATAAAATGTGTATGCAATGATGGTATTACACATACAAATAACCAAACCACATAAATTTGTACAGGAACAGAAGTCTTCCTAAATTATGTGTAACCGTGAATATATTAGGAGACCACAAATGTTTTCTGGAAGTGCTCATAGACTCCGCAAAATACTCATCCTTATTAAATGACTTTTTCTCCAGCCCCCAAGAATTCTGGGAATTGTGTAACTGTCAAAGGGAATATTTGTAATTGAAAGAAGGCATTTTGTTTAGAACAAGCTGATGATACACAAAACCATGTTTAATTTAATAGCTTTCCAAAGTACTGAAGTTGACAGTTGTTAGTTGTCTTCGTAATTAAAGTATTTTGAAGTGTTTCCTGGGTAACCAGCTACATGGACAATAAATCAGTAGTTAAACACAATCTTTAGGGCTTTTGATGATTACATAAGGCATATTTTAATGTCAGCTGAGGGCCACCCACGGCAGTGTTTTGGTAGTACCGTTGCCTAATAGGATCTAAAATTATGCTACTTGCCAAAGGAGGACAAGGGAAACCTTTCTGAATTATAGATTTTCTCTTCAGTAACCTGCTCACAGGAGTGTTCCTAGAATCGGGAAGATCCACACTGAACTCGCTCTAGATAAGTAAATATCTTTGCTTTGCTGTATATTGCTATCAATTAAAAGGAGTAGTTGTTTTTCTAAGGTAAACTGCCAGAACAGGTGTAGCCAATCCTCTTTGGATAACAGACAATGGGCTGGATCCAGACTTAAGTAAGTAAAACCATGTTGATTCCAGGGGAGTCACATTTCATCTGTTGCATACAGTATTAGAGTTGAGAGGTGACCCAGCCAAGCCAAAGTCTAAATAACAGTGTGATAGTAAAGCTGGTCAGTATCTGTGTGCAGTAAGCAATTCAAAGATATATCCCTGCATACAAAGAATACAATTAACTTGACTCCCCCTGAAATCTGCATGGTTTATCTCAGGAGTGACTTTCCTCTCTTATTTTAAGCACTTTCTTAATTCTGAATCAGGCCTGTTGTCTTTTTTATTTCTTTACCTTCTAGGCAAATGACTCAGTTATTGAAATGAGTTCCTATTACTTCAGAATAATTAGGTGGAAAGAAGACTACTTTACAGACCACTAATGGATAAACAATGACAAAAACATGAATACAAAATGTATTCACACTTGATAACTCAAGTTAACTTTACAGAACTTCCGTATACTACATATGAAGGGGAGTCTTTATGTAAACTAAAAAAATTATGAAAGATCCACTTGCGTGCACTTGCTGTCTGAACTTATTGCTATTTTAATTTTTTCAGCTAGATGCAGATTGGAAGTGGCATTTTCTGAGTGCATTGACCATGATATAAAATGACTTAATATACCAGCAAAATGCAGTAATAAGCCACAATAAAAAGGTATAAAAGAGGTGAAACTTGACCCTGAGATGACATACCCTTATGTTCAAGAAAGGGGCGAAGAAGGTATTTAAGGTCTCCATCAAGAGGGCAACAGGAATTACATCTCACCTTCTTTTTTCATTCCAGCCCGGAAACATTTCTTCAATCTGCAGTATCGACACTGATTCCTCTTGTCCTTATCAACCACACATTGTCTGTTGAACCTGAAAAAGTCAGGATTTTGTAAAGTGCCACTTCTTAAGGTATTATTTGTTACTGTAGATTTCAGTACTATTGTAGGAAAGGTAAAGGTGCACACTCAGGGAAGCACAGGAGCAAGATCAGCGTCCTATAGAAAGAAGCGATCTATATAACAAGTAGCACTGCGATGAAGACACCTCTATGAATAAGACTTGGAGGTGAGAAGGAGCTTTATAAAAAAAACCTGTATAACAACATATAACAACAATAGGAGTTGGCTGATGAGTATGTACACTTTCTCACATTAGTTCCCTCACCCATTGCTTAAATAGAAAAAGCTCAAATTAAAGAACAGCCTCAAAATATTAATTTAGACTTTGCATTACAATAGATATTAGGCCTTCTTCACAGATCTAAGCCAGTGACAATAAGTGACGTGTAATGAAGCCAGTGACCATCTTACCTGCAGGAGTACATGTGATTCTTTCTGACACTCCTCCTGAAAAATCCTTTGCACCCATCACAGCTGGAAGCCCCGTAATGTTTGCCTGTCGCTCGGTCACCACATATTGCACACAAGGAATTTATACCGATACCGTTTGCTGCGTTGAGATTTGTCACTTCTGAAGGGGAAGTATCTGGGGACATAGAAAAATGAACATTTGTTAATAATGAAATACATTAATAATACATACTCACACACACTTATATAGAGGGCAAGATAGATCACATCAACTGTATCTTTAAATTAAAGACAAGTTACACTTATATTCGCCAGGGTATAATACTTAATGTCAAATTTTGTTATACTCGAAAACCTAGATTTTTATCTCTGTGTGGAACAAAAAAATGCACCTTTGTAACAGATCTATAAACGGTGTCATTTTATAGCATATGAATCACCAAAAGCAACAGGAAAATCCTTTCACACCCCACCCTCCCATTGCACTTCTCACCTGGCTCATCTCTGCTTTCACTATTCAGCCACAATAACATACAACTTATAAACTAAAACCTTCACACTTTATGGAAGAGTAGGAGACAACTGCAGCACTTCAGTGACTGACAGCCATGCCCAGACTATCTAATGGCAAATATTAGCTTTCAAGATAGCTCTATCAATGACAGCAACATAAACACTGGCATTGTATGCAGAAATTCCAGGAACTTTCCTTGAAAATGAAAGTTGCAAAAAGTTGATACCAAAACCTTCATGCCACTTAGGGACCTAGGCCCAGGGGAAAAGCTCCAATATTCATGCAATAGTTGTAGAGGGGTCCACAATTGCTGTCTGCACTGTCCAGCCATTGTCCTTTCATAACTTATAAAGACAAGAAGAGAAAAGAAGGATCTTATCGTATTGCACTAAATTTAAAGCCTCTGTGAGTACAAAAAGAGAGGTTTACCCACAGGAAAAAGCAAAAAGAAAAAATGGAAAAAAAAAAATTGTATATAGTATAGTGTTGAGTGATAATAAAACTTAGTTTTTTTAATCATATTGCTAAAAATTATTTATAAATAAAACCACAGGCGATAATATTGAAAAGTTAATGTGAATATACTTAATTCTGCTGCTGCAAATGGATTTCAAAAAGGTGTAAGGTAATAATTTAGAGTTGGTAGGTTCAAAGTAAAATTAATGAATACCACAAAAACCCTTTTTGAAAGAGTATATTGATTATAATCAAGAAACAAAATATCCTCAGGTATCCCAAAAGAATATATACTCAATATATATATATGAATATATAATCAATGTTCACATATTAAGTTCAATGGGGCAGATCCAGAACTACGTTTTTCCGCGAATTTACGCATGGCGGACACGTAAATTCGCAGTTACGTACGCACTGCGCATGCGCACAATAGAAAATACGCAAATTCACGTAGCGTAATTGTGAACGTATGGGAGATTCACGTATGTGTCACGTAAATACTTACGTGTGGGCGTGCCAATTTTACGTTAGTCAACATTACGTGCATTTTACGTGAAGTAGGCGGTGGGTGGTATTTAAAGTGTACAGTATGGGCGTGCTAAGCTGCGTACGTTTGCGTAGTCAGTAAGTCCGTTACCGGACGTACGCTGTTACGTTTGAAAAAGTTAAGGTAGGGTTTGGGTAGCGTATTTTCACAAAATACGTCCGTGCAAGGGGTGTGCCGAGGGGAGTGTAGCGAATTTACGCGCATGAAAATACGCTACACGAATACACGTACGGCAAACGTAGTTCTGGATCTACCCCAATGTCTCAATTATCAGGGGGAATATAAATATATACTCAATATAATTGCATCAAAGATAATTCTTCAAATGAAACAATAGAAATGCAGAAAAAGTTTCATATTACATGCTTAATGCTGGGTAAAGGTAATTGAACATTTTTCATGGCATGAATATAAACATTGCATTGCACTGGAAAAGAATATGTAACAAAGATTATAACTGAGGAAAGATACCTTCTGTGAAAAAATGGACACAGGATAGCTAAATGTGGCACAAATTAGAGAGATTAAAAAGTGTCTGACCCTGCATAAATGGTGCCTATCTGCCTCACGGAGGAGCTTTGCCTCTAGGTAGAGGTTTATCTGCCCTTCCTATCGTAGGAGAGTGCCCCGGTATCTGACAGAGAAATAAGGGAGGAAAGAGGTGTGCAACAGAAGCAGTAGAGATTTAAAAATTTGTATAGAAAGAGAGGAGGCTGCCGAGGTGCACCTCAGAAAGCCTCTTACCACCAACGCGCGTTTCGCCCTGTGAGTGGCTTGGTCACGGTGCCCTTTTTTTAAATCTATTTGCAGCAGCAGAATTAAGTATATTCACATTAACTTTTCAGTATTATCTCCTGTGGTTTTATTTATAAATAATTTTTAGCAAAATGATTAAAAACTAAGTTTTATTATCACTCAACAGGGCTATACTATATACAAATTTTTTTTTTCATTTTTTTCTTTTTCCTATGGGTAAACCTGTCTTTTTGCACTCACAGAGGATTTAAATTTAGTGCAAATTTAGTTTTCTCTTCTTTTCTCTTCTTGTCTTTATCTGTCAATTTACAAGGATCAAGTATATGAAATTATTTAACATGAGTCTATTAATTTAACCCTCTCCATTCTTGATTAGTGCTTCTCATAAACCTGTTCTCTTTCATAACTTACCCATTCCCACTCTTACAAACAGAACTTAGACGGCCAGGGCCAACTTTAACCGAGTGTGGGTCCCCGTTGCAAACGACCCTATTTCAATAGGGCTGGTCTATCCCAGCCAGTTTCGAACTTCTTATGCCGATAGGTAAGAGTAAAATCTACCCCAACTGTTTCCCTAATTATAACCCTAACCTTTCCCTTCCATTACCCTAACTCTAACCCTCCCTTCCCCGCAGCCTATCTCTAACCCTCCCTCCCCGCAGCCTGACCCTATAGCCTAACCCTAAGACCCCCCCTCCTCGCAGCCTCACCCTAACTCTCCCTTCCTAAGAGCCTAACCTTAACATACCCCCCCAACACTAAAAGTCAACTGAAGGTTTACTCATATCTACGGTGCTGTGATTCATGGTACCTGCAAAAATGAATGGGTGAGTATGCCAATCAGAAAGGCACTTTCAGCTGTCAATTGCAACTGACTTTAACCTATGCAACACAAATGCACAGAAAGTCCCAGAAATACAGAAATCTAGATGGGTACGTACTGAAAACCCTTTCACACTGCCACCAAATACCCGGGAATCAACAAAATCCTGTGTATTTGGTGGCAGTGTGAAATGTCCACTTCCGGTCGGCCCGGGTCAAAAGATCCGGGACTTCGACGTGGCGGGCCATAGGGTTTTTTATTTTTCAAAGACCTCCCCCACGGATTAAAAGCTTGGAAGATGGGATCCTATTCAAGATGGTAACTACTTCTTTTTATTTATCATTTTTAGGAGGGGTATTCATTTTTGTTTTGTTGCACCGGATGACAGGGCCTGCTGGCACTTATGGTTCTCCAAGCAGTAGCATGCTCTGCCATCCTTGGGTATGCTGATATTTGTAGCACTACAAGCATCAGCATGCCCTGCACCTTAAAACCCACTAAAACCTGGGAAATTCATTGGCGGTGTGAAAGGGACAGACCCGCAAATTTCCCAGGTAATTGTGCGCTTAAAAGGTGTCTTTTTTTTGACCCAGCGTTTCTTCCCGTTAAATCCTGGGTTGAAAATACTGGGTTTTACAGCGTTGGCGGTGTGAAAGGGGTATGAGAGGGAATTCTTAAACTGTACATTATAGTATGAATAAACGCCAACTGATGATCACAACACTACACACTACAATCCCCCCCCCCTGTGTACCAGATAAAGTCCAGATCGATAGATGTTATATTAGAATCTCTGTAGAAATGGCCGGGTATCCACTCTCCAGGGAAGCGATCCTGATGGCGCCTGGCTTCCAGCGAGGTCTTTGATGTCAGC
Source organism: Limnodynastes dumerilii (assembly GCA_011038615.1). NCBI lineage: Eukaryota > Metazoa > Chordata > Amphibia > Anura > Limnodynastidae > Limnodynastes > Limnodynastes dumerilii. The sequence goes on along the minus strand of WWET01001080.1, from coordinate 392,851 downwards.
TGATGAGCGGCTCCAGTGGAGCCGCTCATTAGGATTCCTCTATGGTTTGGAATTAGGCATTGCTCCCTACATTTAGAACAAAATAAGTCCCGTCTTGTATTACCCGAGGTGTGCTCAAGATTTGTTGTATTCATAGTTCTCATACAGGATCCAAGAGGATTTCTGCAATTTATCATAACATAACATAGCCTTTCTGAACACTGTTTGTTAGCTTTTTCCCATATTTGTTGAAATCTGGTCCCTAAATAACTCTAATATGATTAATTTTCAGACATGTTGGCAAGTGTCCAAACGACTGTCTTTAATGTTTATAACTGTAGTCTAATGAAATTAGATGGGCAATACTGGTCTGTTATTGAAGTCATTTTCCCATTGTACTTATAGGCCATTTGGACATGTATCAATACATTTTTATTTCAATTATTATATATTTACTGCATCCCATATAAGGAAAGAGAGAGAGAGGGGATGCAGTATGAAGAGAAGCAGAGGGGATATAGTATGAAGAGAGGCAGAGAGGATGCAGTGTGCATAATGGTAGTAGGGATATAGTATGAAGGGTGTGGGTCTGTGGTGAGAGCAGCCCTTTTCCAAAAGGGCCATTCTATACCAATCAATTTCGAATTGGCTCTGCATTCAATTACTTTTGTTCCGCCGAGGACAACCAATCGAAAACTCCCAAGACAAATGTGCAGCGGCGAGAAGTATTAATCCTACCCCAACCATTATCTTAATTCTTACCCCAACCCTCCCCTTCCATTATCCTAACCCTCCCTTCCCCGCAGCCTGTCTCTAAGACTCCCTTCCCCACAGCCTGATCCTAAGACTACCCTACCCGCAGCCTGACCCTAAGACTGTGGCTGCGGTTTCTGAATGAATGAATCAGTAAGTATACGGAAAAATAAATGAGACATACTTACACATTCATTGATAAAATCTTATAATTAGAGCTTTTTTTCTAAATAAAGAAGATGAAAATTATCTTTTGGCTGTCCCTGTTTCAGAAACAGCACTTTCTGTATGGAGACTGTATCCCATATAAAGAAAGAGAGAGAGGATGTAGTATGAAGAGAGACAGAGAGGATGTAGTATGAAGAGAGACAGAGAGAATGTAGTATAAAGAGAGGCAGAGGGGATGTAGTATGAAGAGTGGCAGAGAGGATGTAGTATGAAGAGAGACAAAGGGGATGTAGTATGAAGAGAGACAGAGAGGATGCAGTATGAAGAGTGGCAGAGAGGATGTAGTATAAAGAGAGGCAGAAGAGATGTAGTATGAAGAAAGGCAGAGGGGATGTAGTATGAAGAGAGGCAGAGGAGATGTAGTATGAAGAGAGACAGAGAGGATGTAGTATGAAGAGAGACAGAGAGGATGTAGTATGAAGAATGGCAGAGGGGATGTAGTATGAAGAGTGGCAGAGAGAATGTAGTATAAAGAGAGGCAGAGGGGATGTAGTATGAAGAGAGGCAGAGGGGATGTAGTATGAAGAGAGGCAGAGGAGATGTAGTATGAAGAGTGGCAGAGAGGATGTAGTATGAAGAGAGACAGATGATGTAGTATGAAGAGAGGCAGAGAGGATGTAGTATGAAGAGTGGCAGAGAGGATGTAGTATAAAGAGAGGCAGAGGGGATGTAGTATGAACAGAGGCAGAGGGGATGTAGTATGAAGAGAGGCAGATAGGATGTAGTATGAAGAGAGGCAGATAGGATGTAGTATGAAGAGAGGCAGAGGGGATGTAGTATGAAATGAAGAGAGGCAGAGGGAATGTAGTATGAAGAGAGGCAGAGGAGATGTAGTATGGACAGAGGCAGAGGGGATGTAGTATGAACAGAGGCAGAGGAGATGTAGTATGAACAGAGGCAGAGGGGATGTAGTATGAATAGAGGCAGAGGAGATGTAGTATGAAGAGAGGCAGAGGAGATGTAGTATGAAGAGAGGCAGAGGAGATGTAGTATGAAGAGAGGCAGAGGTGATGTAGTATGAACAGAGGAGATGTAGTATGAAGAGAGGCAGAGGAGATGTAGTATGAACAGAGGCAGAGGAGATGTAGTATGAACAGAGGCAGAGGGGATGTAGTATGAACAAAGGCAGAGGAGATGTAGTATGAACAGAGGCAGAGGGGATGTAGTATGAAGAGAGGCAGAGGGGATGTAGTATGAAGAGAGGCAGAGGAGATGTAGTATGAACAGAGGCAGAGGGGATGTAGTATGAACAGAGGCAGAGTAGATGTAGTATGAACAGAGGCAGAGGGGATGTAGTATGAACAGAGGCAGAGGAGATGTAGTATGAACAGAGGCAGAGGGGATGTAGTATGAACAGAGGCAGAGGAGATGTAGTATGAACAGAGGCAGAGGAGATGTAGTATGAACAGAGGCAGAGGAGATGTAGTATGAAGAGAGGCAGAGGAGAGGTGCCAAAGCAATTCTTTCACAATTGGTCATAAAGACAGAGGCCCTGGTCCAGACCTGCGTGTTCTGCAAGTCCGCATGAGAGAGGGAAGTGAACTCCCTTGTCACTCCCCTCTCACGTACGCAGTTCTGGAGTATCTTGACCCCACGTAAGTTTTAATGTATGGACAAAATCATTGTAGATAAGCCCAGCCCTTACTGTATGATTTAAATATATGCAGGCCAGCCCACCACGCGTATATATAGTACACACAGGGGTCTGGCCCGCCCCACATACGTTAATGCTGGACATATGGAATCAACTTCTATACATTCAGTGTTCCCAGGGTTCTTGCGTAAATCAGCTGCAGTACAGAGGTCTGGATCCAAAACCAGGACATTAGGAAGACATAATTACACATTTCCTGATATTAGCATTCTTCCAGCAGGTTAGGGGAAAACTAAGAAGCTTAATCTAAACCAATAGCATACTAAGCATGTTCTGTTTATCATTGACTTCATTTTGTGCAAGTTTATCTGTGTTTTTAGAAGGTTAATGCATCATTTCAACAATGTAGACAAATACAGTATCATGCTTTTCACGGCCCATTATTTTCAAGCTTTTTATTGTACTGCATCCTATAGTTACAGAGCTAAAAATCAATTAGATAAAGGGCCATAATTGACCACGGAAGTCCCCTAAGTTCTGTACGTAACAGGGGATTGCCATGTGAGTGCACTATCCTCTTACATGTGGAACTTCAGAATGCTGTGCAATCTTAAGTCTGGATCAGGTAATATAGCTCTAACGCCACCAATAAATCATTTCAGTATTTGTATCGGTTAATAAAGAAAATACTAACCACTGGGAATATATTTAGGGACACCAAAGACATTTATGAAAAACAACCCCTGATGTGATCTTTAATTCCAGACAACTAAAATGTTGCCTATTCAACCATACAAAGGTTGTCCTCTGCAAAAACAACTGCACTTAGAAAAGAACCATCATTGGTCCCTTTAACAAACACATTACCAGACAGGACAACAAAAATATTACCCCTGCGGAATATGAATAGCATAAGTGGGTGACAGCAATTGCAGGGGGTAAGGACAGGGTGTATAATGATCATGGTTCATGATTGCTCTCATTCTAT
>WWET01001080.1:359647-380939 GCA_011038615.1 Limnodynastes dumerilii | reverse complement strand
CTGGTTCCCTCAACACCTCATGCGCTACATTACCTGTTGAAGTGCTCTCCAGGCCTCCAAGTGCTGCATAGGAGTTATGCAAGGGCAGAGGCTGTGCAATGTGTCCTTGCACAACTGGAACCTTCCTGCATGCATTCCTCACCATAGTCCACCCAGTACGTTTCCTGGGAACTCTCTGAGGCAATGGTGGCATCAAAGATGCAGACATCCTGCCTATCTCACCTTGCATCCTAGCTATCTCATCAAGCAAAAAAGACATCCTCTGACAGATTGGACAACACCTGAGTTTCCAAATTGTCTCACGCAAAACAAAAGCATCACACGCACTGCAATGCACAAGAGCAGACATCCTAGAAGGTTTATTGGATTAAAAAAATCAGCAAACTTTGCTTTAACAACAAATCACACAACAACTTTTAAATGGGCCCAAATCCAGTTCAATTAAATGGGCCTGATCCAGACCTACGCCCGCTGCTGTAGTTAAAGCGGGCGTGTGCATAAGATTGGCTGTTTAGCCAATCTGCGCATGTGCCAGGCATATGTTGCCTGGTGTAGTGAGGGATTTTCGTTACTAAGGATAGGGCATCCATAACTGCAGCGTAGTTACGGTTGAGGGGGGTGTTCCTCACCGTAACTATGCTGCAGTTAGGGAAGGTAGGTGGGGGTAGGTAGGGAAATGAGGAAGGGAGGGCAGGGTTAGGTAGTTACGCTCCAGTGCCTGGTGTATTTACACTCTGTTACTCCGGCTGAAGTTAGGGTAGCCTTCAGCCGGCGTAACAGTAATTACGCCGGGTCAGGGGGGAGTGCATCGATCTTACGCTGAGCGTTAGTATGCTCAGCACAACATCATAGGTCTGGATCAGGCCCTAAGGAAATAGCCAGGACACAACTGAGTGGTGTGTGTAAGGTGAGTGGAGCGCGTGAGGAGGTGGATCATGACAGTAACACTGCCAAGGATATTCATATTGGCCTCTGAGATCAGTGTCAATTAGATTAGAGCAATTTCTGAGTAGATCAAAGACATGGTCATGGACATTTTGGCATGGTCCTTGCAGCATCCAAATTACGTACCACACACTTATTTATTTAGCTTAGATCAGGTTGATTATTGGTCACATTTCTTGTGAAAAATTGTCCTCCCTCTCAGTGTAACTGTCTTTCTACTGCCTAGATTATAAATAAAAAATAAAAATAAATGATCTGCATAGGAACAAGATAAAACAAAATGCTCTACTATCACATTGTGTGGACAATCTATTATTATTATCATTATTATAATTATTATAATTATTATTGCTGCTCATCTGAATTAGAAAGCACAGCATTTCTCACACTGTAACACTGGTAAATATGTCACTCACTGGGGACATCAGCTGCAATAATGATGAGATGTAGGGTAGATCAGCGGTCTTGCAAATAAATAGGAGGGTTTTCCTTTTTTGTCATTAACTCATCAACCAAGTTAGTAGAGCTGAACTGTTATCTGTGAGGAAAGCACAATATTCCTAATGAAGAGCGGCTGTAATCTTGATAAGTAATCCATTATCCTTTCATCCTCAGTCACACTACTTAATGTTAGTGTTTGCATAAACACTTATATAGAGATCAGTTAACATGTGATTCCAAAAACTATTAAAACTATGGCTTTTGCTTATTTTGCTGCATAAATTCACACACTTAATACTGAAGGCAGTGAGCCTGAGTCACCTCGGGAGCACTTATGTTTCCCAGCTTCTAACCCTGTGTGGAGCGGTTTGTTATTATTTACAATTACATATGCACAGAAAATGTGCAGGAACTATAGTTATACACAATCTCGGCAGTCTCAGCCTGTGATACCTTTAACTAAACGGGAGATGCGAGGTGTCTTAACTAGTACAGTGTAAACATGTGAATGAACTTGTAGTTTAACCACTGTTGCAAGAAATGCAATTACATGTACCTGACCTCTGTTGTAATTAAGAATGACAATAATAATAAAGATGATATATCCGCCTATGAAACAGCAGTAGAAAGGACATCCTTAAGGTGAAATGTTTAAGGTTAAGGATAAGAAGTATATGGGTCATCAATTGGCGTGCAATATCCCTTCAGGTCTTCAGTGTCTTTAAGTTCTTTTGATACTGTCCCAAAGACTCTGAGAAAAGTTAGTTATGAAAACTGCATGTCATGACAAACATGTTTGTGTTCCTGGAAAGATCAGGTATCTGGTTTATGACTTGATAAATGAATTACATGAGGGTGTAAAATCGCACAATTATCTGTAACTTTTTCTGCTGTCAGCATTTCATCCCCTACCTTGAATAACAGGGTACTTGAAGTACATTGGTTTCTGAGGCCAAAATAAACTTGGTATTTATTTATCACCTATTGATTAACTGGGGAATAGTTTATGAGATGTCATTTTCCAAAATACTTACTGCCCCTGCAAAGCAATGGCAGGTGCAGCTTTAAGTGGCCTATAAACGAAAAGATTTGATTGGATATTTTCCAAAAATTAGATCTAATATCCAAATGAAAATCCTCATGTTTGTTGTTCTGTACATTAAGTGAAGGTAGCTAGTCCCTAAAAGATGTCCTCAGCTACTGACCTAATTACCCAGTAGCCAGGGACATTGGATAGTAACCACAATCAGCCCAATAGTCTGGGTATATCCCTGTCACCCTGCGAGTTCGGAAGAGGGTGCCACAGGGGAGGGGGTGAAAGCCTTAAGGGATGGGGGGCCACGTACAAATCCTGTACAGGGGCCCCCTCACTTCTTAAAACATGCTTTCCCCAAAATGTTATAGACTCCTCCTCTGTGATGTTCTGCTCAGGTATTGAATATAGATGATCTCCTGCCCTCTAGTCCTTGTCTGCTACCCCAGGGGTATACGGTATGTGCTCTTCCCCATTTTGGATATATACTGTATATGTTTCCTATCAATGATCTGTCCTGATGCATCTTACCTTCTCACCCCTCATCATTCCTTTCCCCTTCTCCTTTCTCACTACCTTTCCTATTACCAGTTCCCAGGCCTTTTTTCAGGGTCACTTGGTCTGAATCCACCGCTGCTGAAAGCTGAAAAAACACTTAGGACAGACCAGCATTGGACCAGATCCCCACAAGTGCAGATTCCGGACACTGGCCTTTGCAATGAAGACTAATGTATGAAATTTGGGATCCTAAATTCTGTATATGTGAGGGGATTGCACACCCCCTGCACTCCTCTCGCACATACCATCCTACCACATCCAAGACTTTACCTTAAATGTTATGATGCGGACTGTATGGAATATAGGATCATACATTAGGGCTTGGGATTCCTATCCCCGCCCACTATGGTGAGTTGCCCCACCCTGCCATCTGAAACATATATCCACATTGGCTGCAGTCTGATGCAGAAGTAACTGTTTTGCATATGCTGAGAATGAATGCATTGTCACCGCGGCTATCCTTCCTAATTGTGGATCCAGCCAATTGTAGTTAAACTGGCCTGATTTTGCAGAATGGATTTGATGGGAGGTATTGCATATACCAGGGTATGCAGGGTGAAGTATTACTATACAAATTCAGATAGTTTTACTGTATGTGCTGCTGTATGTAATCACTCTTATATACCTAAACCTGCTGAAGAAACCTTTCTAATACAGGAGAGACAACTCCACAACAACATGCACAAAAAAACATGGCTGAGGCACAATCAGAGCAAAAATCCCCTTTAAGTATCAGTTGTGCAGGGACAATTAGCCAATCAGAAACCAGGCTAGATTTTTCAACTATCACGATCACTGTGTATGTTTTCCATCCCTCATAAGTCTGTATTGTTACATACAGTGGGCTGGATCCAGACCTTGTTAAGTGTATTAACTTAGTTACACCTGGGCTAAACCATGTTGAATTTAGGGGGAGTCAAGTTATTTGTATACTTTGCATGCAGGGATATATCTTTAATTGTTTACTGCACACAGATACTGACCAGCTTTACTATCACACTGTTATTTAGATTTGGGATAGGAAACATCACCTCTCAACTCTAATACATAGTTGCCTACTTTTGAAAACTCATTTCAGGGAGAAAAGGGGCGTGTCAAGGGGGCGGGTCCTGTGACACCAGGGGGCGGGTCCTGTGTCACAAGGGGACGGGTCCTGCGATATCATTATTAATTATTTTGTTAAATCTATGCAAAATGTAATTAATTTATTAGAATAACTAGTCAAAGGCTATCAGAATGACTGTAAAATATTCCCCAATAATTTCTCCCCAGTATCCCCAATCATGTGTCTCCAGCAACCCCCCCAATATCCCCCAACATGTGAGTCCAGCCTCCCAGTATCCACCCATCATGTGAGTCCAGCCTCCCAGTATCCACCCATCATGTGAGTCCAGCCTCCCAGTATCCACCCATCATGTGAGTCCAGCCTCCCAGTATCCACCCATCATGTGAGTCCAGCCTCCCAGTATCCACCCATCATGTGAGTCCAGCCTCCCAGTATCCACCCATCATGTGAGTCCAGCCTCCCAGTATCCACCCATCATGTGAGTCCAGCCTCCCAGTATCCACCCATCATGTGAGTCCAGCCTCCCAGTATCCACCCATCATGTGAGTCCAGCCTCCCAGTATCCACCCATCATGTGAGTCCAGCCTCCCAGTATCCACCCATCATGTGAGTCCAGCCTCCCAGTATCCACCCATCATGTGAGTCCAGCCTCCCAGTATCCACCCATCATGTGAGTCCAGCCTCCCAGTATCCACCCATCATGTGAGTCCAGCCTCCCAGTATCCACCCATCATGTGAGTCCAGCCTCCCAGTATCCACCCATCATGTGAGTCCAGCCTCCCAGTATCCACCCATCATGTGAGTCCAGCCTCCCAGTATCCACCCATCATGTGAGTCCAGCCTCCCAGTATCCACCCATCATGTGAGTCCAGCCTCCCAGTATCCACCCATCATGTGAGTCCAGCCTCCCAGTATCCACCCATCATGTGAGTCCAGCCTCCCAGTATCCACCCATCATGTGAGTCCAGCCTCCCAGTATCGAGACTCCCGGCTCTTACCTTCTCCCCGTCTCTGTTCTGACTCTCACAGCGTTACCAGCAAGTGCAGCGCTGTCCAGAGATACTCACTGCTGATTGGATGGACAGCGCCTCACTTCCTGGTAACGCTGGGAGAATCTGAGCAGAGACTCCGGGAGAATAGGGTGCTCTCCCGGGAGTCCGGGAGGTCTCCCTGGATTCCAGGAGTCTCCCGGACGTTCTGGGAGAGTCGGCAACCCTGCTCTAATACTGTTTGCAGCAGATGAAATATGACTCCCCTGAAATGAACATGGTTTAGCTTTGGTGTAACTAAGTTCATGCACTTAATAAGGTCTGGATCCAGCCCAGTATGTGTGAATTGTGCTGTCTGGGCATGTCAAAAGTTTCACTGCGTATCAGCAACTTAGTGGCTCCAGATAAATGGGAAATTAGCATAACACACATAGTATAACCTGTCACACATACACACTTCAGCAGCCTTCACACTGGTTTATGTTTTATCTCTAATAGCCTGCTCTAACTAACAGGTAAAGGGTTCATCTTATGAGAATCTTACAAACAGCTAATCATTAAAGATGCTGACACGCAAGTCAGGAATTTGTATAGTTGGCACATTCATATTCAAATAGGTTTCCCCACAAACTAAGAATTTAATTAAACATTATACTAGAAAATTACTTATTTTGAACAAAAGTAGACTCTCATTAAATTGGCCAACCATGTGTGTGGTTAATTTTGAAAAGAATTCTGACATTTAGCTTCTCCTCCTTGCCAAATATAGGGCCAAATCCTCATTTAATAACGAAAGGTGACTTACATACACTATGGGCCAGATCCAGAACTACGCCATACGTAAGCGTAACTTTACCTTAAAGTACGTTTTACTCATGCGCCCAGCAGATGTTTCCTGTCGTAACTCATTGCGGCTGTAATTGAAATTAGGTCGCCCGTAACATTTGCGTAATTACGGCCAAATGAGCGTGCCTATATTACGATAGCCCTAAATACGCTCCAGTTACGGAATGTAGGCGGGGGGGGGCATTTAAATCGCACAGTATGGGCTAGGTTACGTAGTTACGACCATCGCGTAGTTACGTCCTGCCGTTGATATGCTTGCAAATGTTAAGGTAGGGTCCAGCCCTATATCTGGCCCTATGTACGTAAGTCACCCATATGTATGTACTTCGTGTGCGCAGTACATGTATTCAGCATCGGAACACATCCGGTGGACTTGGCAAAGCCCTTTACGTACAATCCAGTATTTCACACATATTTCCCAGTGGAAGCTCTGACCAACATTAAGATTTGTCTTGCAGGTATAGGCCAATAGGTTCTGAGAATCATTATGGTTTACTGGCACATTATCTCAGAACCGTCTTAGAAGCTGCACACGTGATCAGCAAGCAGTGGTTTTACTGGTTGAGCATGTGGACAAATGAGTTCTCTAAATAACGGCCAAACTTTAATATTGAAGTTAAACATTTCTCCCATAATTCCAACTTGCCACAATTACCAGCTGATTCTACAGAGTGAAAACATTCAGATGAAGCTTCACCCATCTTGAATAGGCTCCAAGAGGGAGAATTTTAGGGGGATAAAGGTTTTTTTGTCCTAATGTATGTTTGCAGATGGAGGTGTTTGTTAAGGGCATTGCTAAGGTGTTTTCTTTAAGTGATATTTTTAACATCATATACCTGGCATAGCTGTGTGCAGTTTTGTATGTGTGTGTGTGTGCATGCAGTTTTCTGTGTGTGTATATGTTTGTGCGTCTAGGTGTCTTTGGAGCTGATCCAGAGCTACGCCCGCCGTAGTTTATACGGCCGGCATAGGCGTAAGATCGGCTGAAAAGCCGATTAACGCATGCGCCGGGCAGATGTTTCCCGGCGTAACTATGGCAACGCCCAATCCACGATCCGTAGCACCAGCGTAGTAACGCTGGAGGGGAAGGTTAGTGCAGGGAGGCGGGGGGAGGGAGGGTAATGAGGCTGGGAGGGCGGTGTTATCGTACTAACGCCGCCGTCACAGCATATTTACATTCCCTTATGCCGGCTGAAGTTAGGGTAGCTTTCAGCCGGCGTAAGGGAGTGTAAATACGATAGGGCAGGGATCGTACGCTCAGCGCTACATTGTAGGTCTGGATCAGGCCCTTTGAATGGTGCTGTAATATGGGGTGTTGCCTGTGGAGTATATTGCTACCCACCGCAGAGGTCCCCAAGTCTCCAAAATAGCTACTCTGAAACAACACCCCTCTCAGCTGCTATCCCAGACATGCTTTAAATAAACATGCAAAACAGGGTTGCCGACTTCTACCAGCTTCCCTCCGGGAGATCATGGAGGGAAGCTAGCAATGCATGCAGGGGACGGACGGGGCTTAATGATGCAATTTATGCAAATTGCGTCATTAAGCCCCGCCCCTGCATCATACTTTCCTGGTTTTGGCTGAAATAGGCATCGGGAAGGGGCTTGATGGCGCAAATTGCCTGGCAAGTCCTGGCAGGGGCAGGACTTGAGGCCGTGGTTTCCATGAAACCATGGGCCTCAAGTCCCTTGTGGGAGATTTGCCGGCTCTCCAGGGATACCGGGAGAACTGCCCAAATTTCGGAAGTCTTCCGGACATTCCGGGAGAGTCGGCAACCGTGATGCAAAATGAAGCTCAAATCAATTTAAGTAAATCAAGTTAATATAGAGAAGGTGCTAGAAATGTATGGGTAGTTCATACAGATACAGAAAAGGCACCCCAGCACTCTTGCAATTAACCAGTAACCAACCATGACATTCTGGACCGTATTCACACTTAAGTAAGTGTAAAATGTATGTACGCATTTTTTCAAACAGATAAACTGAGCATGCCCAGAACCCAAATATACGTATGTAAACCATAGCCGACTGAGTCTCATACACGGATGTCAGACTTAGGACTAATGCACATAATGAGGCCCGCATGCGTGGCTAGAGGGACAAGACTCAATGCAAATGAGCTGCACACGGGCTATTAATGTACAGTATGGGCATTACAACAGGGTTAGGACTGAATCACAAGTAGGAGAGCCTTGCGTAAACTAACATACACACGGGAAAAGTTAAGGTAGCCCTCGACCACTCATAAGTTGATGAACCGTATTGTTTGCTGTGAGGCCATGCGTCTTCTACTTAGTTCATGCCACACCCGCTGCATGTTTATAATCAATGGATGTGTGTTTTAAAATTAAACAAATAAATGCTCGTTTATTTAATCCACTGCTGATTTTACATTTTGTGCAAGACTTAAACATTGTAAAGGTGCCATTGTAAAGGTGGCATTAAGGTTTTTTTTTATTTTTTAGCTACTTTTAATTTTCTGAAGAAACACCATTACATTTACTTATAAATAACTGTATTGGTTGTTAGTGTTGTTTTTATTTTTTAATTGCATATTTTTAAAATGTTAGATGAAAGTCTCTATATGTAGTGGATCATTGCATTTTTAACTTCATGCAGTATGCGCTTATGTGTATTGTAAAGTATGTCATGATTATTTTTATCAAGTTTTATATTTAATGTTACTTTTTTTTTTACTTTTGTTTACATATGTTAATGAGAGGTGTGGGTCCCTGCTAAGTACAACCCTATTTCAATAGGGCCATTCTCAATGAGGCATAGCAATCGATCCCTGGAGCACCAAACACAGTGTTCCGAAAGGTAAGGCTAAAAACTACCCCAACCCTTCCCCTAAGGTTATTAACCTCTCCATTGCCGTCAGCGGCGGGTTCGGCGGGTCTGCAGTGGGTCCTGTGAAAATTAATGGGCAAGTATGCCGATCAGCACACTCCCCCATTCATAAAAAAAACTCTAAAAAGTCTCCCTATCCGAAATAGAGACAGCCGAAAAGCAACTTTAGTCTGTTTCTATTTCTGAAAGCAGCCTATCGTAGCGGGAACTGCAACCGGTTAATGAGAGTAGGAGCTGCTTAAAAAAAACAAACTGTACTTTTCCAAATCCTAATCAGTGCATTTAGTTACATATCTTTCAATCAGTAAGCATGCGTTTATTTATATAAGTTCACAATTTTACTCTTAAGTGTGAATCAGATCCTCTATCTTGAAAATAAAAGTCAAAGAGATTTGTTAAATACATTTGCAAATATATGATAAACCACCAGCCAAATGTATCTCTCCAGGCAATTTGTAAATGTTGCTATGGCAGAGGTCAGTGTCATTCACACATAAATGACACTGATGCCCTGCAGAGGACAGATGGAGAAGAAGAGAGGTGAGAAGACAGCAAAGGTAAGAAAAGATTAAAATCTTTTCAATTAACAAATGTTGTGGAATGTGGAAAAAAGAGAAAGTGGGGTTGAATAGAATAGATACAGGGAGATAAAAGAGGGTTGTATAGAATAAATACAAGGAGAGAAAAGGGGGTTGTATAGAATAGATACAGAGAGAAATGGGGGTAGTATAGAATAGATACAGGGAGAGAAAAGGGGGTAGTATAGAATAGATACAGGGAGAGAAAATATGGTAGTATAAAATAGATACAGGGAGAGAAAAGGGTGCATTTAGTTACATATCTTTCAATCAGTAAGCATGCGTTTATTTATATAAGTTCACAATTTTACTCTTAAGTGTGAATCAGATCCTCTATCTTGAAAATAAAAGTCAAAGAGATTTGTTAAATACATTTGCAAATATATGATAAACCACCAGCCAAATGTATCTCTCCAGGCAATTTGTAAATGTTGCTATGGCAGAGGTCAGTGTCATTCACACATAAATGACACTGATGCCCTGCAGAGGACAGATGGAGAAGAAGAGAGGTGAGAAGACAGCAAAGGTAAGAAAAGATTAAAATCTTTTCAATTAACAAATGTTGTGGAATGTGGAAAAAAGAGAAAGTGGGGTTGAATAGAATAGATACAGGGAGATAAAAGAGGGTTGTATAGAATAGATACAGGGAGAGAAAAGGGGGTTGTATAGAATAGACACAGGGAGAGAAAAGGGGTTTATATAGAATAGATACAGGGTGAGAAAAGGGGGTTGTATAGTATAGATACAGGGAGAGAAAAGGGGGTTATATAGGAGAGATACAGGGAGAGAAAAGGGGGTTATATAGGAGAGATACAGGGAGAGAAAAGGGGGTTATATAGGAGAGATACAGGGAGAGAAAAGGGGGTTATATAGGAGAGATACAGGGAGAGAAAAGGGGGTTATATAGGAGAGATACAGGGAGAGAAAAGGGGGTTATATAGGAGAGATACAGGGAGAGAAAAGGGGGCTGTATAGAATAGATACAGGGAGAGAAAAGGGGGTTGGAGAGAATAAATACAGGGAGAGAAAAGGGGGTTGTATAGTATAGATACAGGGAGAGGAAAGGGGGTTGTATAGAATAGACACAGGGAGAGGAAAGGGGGTTGTATAGAATAGATACAGGAAGAGAAAAGGGGGCTGTATAGGATAGATACAGGGAGAGAAAAGGGGGTTGTATAGAATAGACACAGGGAGAGAAAAGGGGTTTATATAGAATAGATACAGGGTGAGAAAAGGGGGTTGTATAGTATAGATACAGGGAGAGAAAAGGGGGTTATATAGGAGAGATACAGGGAGAGAAAAGGGGGTTATATAGGAGAGATACAGGGAGAGAAAAGGGGGCTACATAAGATAGATACAAGGAGAGAAAAGGAGGTTAAATAGGGTAGATGGGTGTGGGTCCCTGTAGCGAACAGCCCTATTTCGATAGGGCCGTTCTCTCCCAGCCAGTTCCGAACTGGCTGGAATATCGATTGCTTATGTCTCAATAAGGCATAGCAATCGATCCCCAGGGCACTGAACACAGTGCTCCGAAAGGTAAGGCTTTCCTACTCCCTTACCCTAACCCTGTCACCCCTCCAGCAGCCTAACCCTAAGTCCCCCCCCTCCCGCAGTCTAACCCTAAGTACCCAGAGAGGGTTACTCACCTCTCCGGTGGTCAGGTCCGACGGTGGCGCTGTTTTCTGTAAATTAATGGGTGAGTATGCAAATCGCAGGGACCAACAACGAGGGTAGATACAGGGAGAAAAAAGGGGGTTAAATAGGGCAGATACAGGGAGAGAAAATGCAGTTGTATATGGTAGATACAGGCAGAGAAAAGGTGGTTGTATAGGGTATATACAGATACAGGGTAAATACAGGGAGAGAAAAGGGAGTTGCATAGGGTAGATACAGGGAGAGAAAAGAGATAGGATGCACTAATCCCTTGATATTGAGACAATGCAATAAACACATATAATTAGTGGGGTGCAATTACTAGAAACTTAAAATAACACGAAAAAAAAAGAGAGAAAGAAAAAGGGTTTAATTTGCACTCAATACAAAATCCTCTGATTTCAGTTGGAAGAAATAAAATGTGAAAGACAATTCACCCTAACACCTCAGTATTTATGGGGTCACCAAGGTAAGTAGACAAACATTAAAACATAAATTTGATTTCATACTTTCTAAAACAGATTAATTTTACCCAAAGTGAAAATATGAAATGTTCTCTCAGTAAAAAGGTGGTAACCCTATCCATCCCTCCCCTAAATATTTCTCCTCCCCGTCACTGGAGACGCACTCTCTGTGCAAACTGCACAGGTCAGAAAATGAAACTTATATTGCGCCAATGGGCTCAATTCAATAAGCTTTGCACACCACGTTATTTGTGTTGCGAAGCTAATACAGCTAATTTATTTTGTGGATTAAAAAAAAAAAATTCTGCATATTTTGCCATAATAGACAGAAAAAAGTGTACTGCAAGCTTTTCCCGTCTACGCGGCTAATTGCATCGGGCCCAATGAGTCTTAGCACAAAAGAAAACAGGTGGGTAGTGAGAGAAGCTCATGAGGGCATTAGACAGACAGTAGATGGTGCATGTCAAAGGGACAAGTAGAAAACATGAGGAGTAGAATACTCTTTAAAGATATTAGATTTGTAGGAAGACATGGAAAATGAAGGAATGTAATAGAAGAATATAGGGATGAGGTGGAGGTACAGAGGGTGGATAGCACTACCTCATTTAATATATTTTCTGTTATGCTATACTGTATATTGTTGCATAGCTATGTCTAACATTGATTTCACACTGTGATCTCATTTGCTTACCCTCACCTCTACATTTCCGATTTGACCAGACTAATTTTGACAAAGAAGCCAGAAGGCCCTTATAAGCTACAATTCCAAAACTCAAAGATACGAGGCTCATGCAGTAGGAATATTTCACGGGTGGGGGTCCCCGGTTAGAATGGCCCTATTCCGATAGGGCCATTTTCTCCCAGCCAGTTTCGAACTTGATGAGGCATAGCAATCTATCCCTGGAGCACCAAACATGGTGCTCCGAAAGGTAAGCGGCAAAACCAACCCCAACCCTTCCCCTTATTCTAACCCTAACCCTCCCCTTCCATTACCCTAACCCAAACCTTCCCTTCTCCGCAGCCTGACCCTAACCCTCCATTCCCTGCAGCCTGACCCTAACACTAACCCTACCTTCCCCAAAGTCCCCGGAGAGGTTACTCACCTTTACTGGTGGCCCACTGAAGCGGCGGGTCCAGCGGCAGCGGCGGCGTTTTCAAATTTTTCACAGAAATGAATGGGTGAGTATGCCTATCGCATAACAAAAAATGAACAAAAAATGCTAAATTACATGGGTATTCGAAATAGGGAAAGCCGAAAAGGGACTTCCACTGCTATTGGACACAGTGCAGGGAGATTTGGACCATACATCTCAGACTTAAAAATAAATAAAATAAATAAAATCAGACTTGTCCAGTATGTCCATTGCAAGCCAGGGTGCAATTTTTTTTACATTGGTTGTAGTTATTCAAAATTTAGTAAAATATACACTTAAAGTATCTATAACTGTGCTGGCAAAGAGACATATTTTTTTTTTTACTGTAAATGCAAGCAGGAAATGGCAGTGAGTTTCTCCAAAGAACTCTTTGCTTGATAAAAAAAGACTATTTATAATTTATTGCCCCAATAAAAGATTCATGTTGAGAAGATAGAAAGCAAGCAAGGTGAAAAATACATTTGCACACTGCCAAATATGATCATGAATTGTTCGCGAATACCTTACTAGGGTGAAGTTATAACTTGTGTCAACAGCAACAAGGTCAGTGAACGGAGGTTTGAGGAAAAAGGCACACTGCAAAAATCCAAACCAGAGTAGACACACTGCAGAAATTCTCACCAGACCTGTGCACACCCGGGCCAGATTTTCTAAGCTGTGGGTATGGAAAAGTGGACATGTCGCCTATAGCAACCAATCAGACACTAGCTGACATTCTCTAGTATGTAAGAGGAAAGTGAGAGCTACAAAGATTGTAGCTCTCACTTTCCTATTACATACAAGGGAATGTCAGCTAGAATCTGATTGGTTGCTATGGGCAACATCTCCACTTTTCCAAACCCGCAGTTTAGTAAATCTGGCCCCTGAAGTTTTTTTTAGAAGAGATTTTGCAAATATGACTAATGGAATGTTCACAAACATTTAATGAAAAATAACCTAATCCATATTATTATTATTTAAGAAGCCATAGGAGGCAAAAAAGAATGAACAAATTTGTTATTAAGCCCCGAGGGTCCAACTACTCCTCCTTCCACTACACCAATAAAGTGGACTTAATCCTCACTCAAATGTATGCATATTGTATCTCTGCCTATAGTCACATCACACATGTTCAGAATAAAGTTGTAACTGTAGCTATTCAGACTAGCAACTCACTGCTGCAACTGCCTGCATTTGAAGGGGTGTTATGGGTAAGGGAAGTAATAGAGTAATGTAGGCCATTTGCAGTAAGGGCATGTTTCTGGAAATTGGACCAGATCCTGACCGGAGGTATGTCAGTCTGCATGGAAGAGGGGAGTGAACTCCCCTGTCACCCCCACCTCTCGTACGGTCTTAAGCTTGGTTATGCTGCTTTGAGGCAGCCTTAAGTCACTTGTGCGAATCTGCACAGAAGTACGAAATCCCACCAAGACTGTACAATTTAACCCCCCCCCCCCACACCTACCTTACAGAATTTAGTCAGGCAAAGGGGATGCCGTTCCCTGTTGGGTTGGATCTGCAGGTCGGATGGGTCTCTTAATTCCATATGCCTGGAGATCCACTGCAGAACTTCTGTAATACGCATGCACACATAGGGCATGTCTAAGTTCAGGAAGCTGCTGAAGGCCAAGACTCCACAGCTATATGAGAACATTAGAATAGTGTTAAAGCTTGCGATCGCAGCACTACAGGTATGGACATATTGTTTCTGTATTGTGCTGACAGCCCAGGTATTATTAGCTGCTATTTTTTACAGAAATATCAACTTGTAACACTATGGTGAATTTGGTGGATTTTTAATGCAAGATTGTTTAAGCTCAGTAATTTAACACACCTTTTGCTTCATGAATCTATCACATACTAACTAAAGTCAAGTATATGCAGTATTCTGGATGAAGTATATTCTGGAATATGTGCACTGTACTGGCAAATACTGAAACCACTGTTAACAGTGACACCCTGTACCAATACTACCTTTGTGCATGGAACTGTATTCCTTTCTACAAGTTTATTAATATCATCAGGACCAAAATTTTAAACTAGTGTATTAAATGTGTTAGCAATGCGGAATCCCAAATCTCTGGTTTAAGTGGATTCATTGTGATAAAGAAAGCATTTATTATTCTTTTTATATGATCAGGTTTATATAAAATGGAAGAAATACAATAACAAACAAATAATTGGCCCAAGTTACCAATCTAAAAGTTATTTAGGGCCAGATTTACTAAGCTGCGGGTTTGGAAAAGTGGAGATGTTGCCCATAGCAACCAATCAGATTTTAGCTGACGTTCTTTGTTATGTAAAAATAAAGTGAAAGCTAGAATCTGATTGGTTGCTATAGGCAACATCTCCACTTTTCCAAACCCGCAAGTTAGTAAATCTGGCCCTAAGTCTCAAGAGAGACTGTGGGACTGTGCAATACCTCTCAGACTGGTAACTTGTGCCGATCACCAAATGAGTTGTTGTTTTTGTATGTACTAGCAGTGTGTGTTTTTAGTGATTACATTGTGTTTCTCATTTACCGGAGCCATTTATTAATTTTTCCTTATACCCCAATTAGTGCTTGGCCTTATTTGTGTTTCTTCTCGTTTTGTGTCTTTTAGGGTGGGCAACTCCTGATTACTGGTTTAGAGCGCTCCACCAGTGGGTAATAATATCATATATCATTTTATTGTATTCCACACCACTCCCCTATTATATAAAATGTAATCATTCAAGTAAGTACATTTCAACTTAAATTCAACCACAGTCACTTATTTCTAACCTGCACAGGTTATGGTCATTTACCGCTCACACATTACACTTCTGTTATGGATCTGGGGCCTCCTGATCCAGAATTCCGCAATGGAGTGTTTCTAGGGTGGGATGGGGTGGGGAGTACACGGCCTGTATGCACGTTGTGAGGGGGGAGGTATTTAAATACCACAGTAAGGACGTGTTTCACCCTTTTCCTACTATGTCCAGGTTTGATGAAATGGGGACAGACTAGAACTGGACACATGCAATTATCATACATTGTATGTCAAGGACCAATTTACCAGAACAATAAAATTGTTTAAAAACTCCCAGATAATGGGATTGTTTAGTCTTACAGAATGATCTGACCATTCATGTGCCGATGCTATTAGGATCACTCCTGTTATACCCCTTTCACATCACCACCAAATACCTGGGTTTTTGGTCAAAAACCTGGGTCTTTTTAAAAAATCTGGGAATTTGGCGGTGATGTGAAAGGTCCCATTTTTGTAGATCCAGGTCTAATGACCCAGCATTCAGACCTGGGAAAAAGAAGGGTTTTTGTAGTATTTGTAGGTCTCCTTTCTGGTCCGGCCAGCTGCAGTTCCACTATTCGCCGCTATGAATTTAGTACTTGTATGTCTCCTTTCTGGTCCGCCTGCGTGCTTCTCTTTGGCAGATTGACAGTTGCTTGCCAGGGCAGTCCTGGAAAAATTTATGGCACATGTGAAAAGGGTCAGACTCGGGAATTTCCCATGTTATAGGTGCCATCTGCACTAAGGGCATGTTTCCACAAATGAGACCAGATCCTGACCGGAGGTTTGTCAGTCCGCACAGAAGAGGGGCGTGAACTCTCCTGTGCAGACTTAAGCTGGGTTAAGGTGGGTTATAGGACCTATAACGCATCGCTTTTTTACACAGCAATTTTGCGAGTAAAATCCTGGGTTCTAAATACTATGTTTTTCAAGGCTAGTAATGTGAAAGCGGTATTAGAAACCATTTTTCTTAACTAGGAATCTTCCACCCAACTGGATCAACACATCTGCTGTTGGATCGTTTAGTCATACTAAACAATTCTATTATCAGATATTTGGTCTGGTTTGTTAACAAATCCCAATTTTACACAATTATCAACTAATCTGCATAATTCTTTTATTAAAAGCTGGTACATGGACAAACTACAGAGTGCAGCATCAAGTCAAGTTGGGGCAGCAACAAAGCCAAAATGGCAAGCAGGAAAGAAGTCTGGAATGGTCAAGACAGCCCAATACACTTCGGGAACACTAGAGTACATGTATGACTTGGTGGACTTTATGACAACAGCGGCCCTGTGAGATTGGAAGATGGGTGTTAAGGAATAAAGTACAAAGTGTACAAATAAATGTACAAAGATCCTGTAAGTAAGCCACAGACTCCGGATCATGGAGATCTGTATATCTGTAATAATGAGGAACACAGAGGGCAATATGTAAGGGAGGGGGGTATTAAGGGATCTGTCATTGTGTAAGGGGGAAGGGAGAGAGAGGTTTAAAATAAGGGGGCAGGGAGAGTGATGTATCATATAAGGGGGATAAGGGGGCAGGTCTAGAGATATATAATAAAAGAGTGGCAGGGAAACAGGTGAGAGAGATGTATAATGTAAGAGGGAGCAGGGAGTGAGATGTATAATGTAAGGGGGGATAGAGAGAGAGATGTATAATGTAAGGGGGGATAGGGAGAGAGATGTATAATGTAAGAGGGAGCAGGGAGTGAGATGTATAATGTAAGGGGGGATAGAGAGAGAGATGTATAATGTAAGGGGGGATAGGGAGAGAGATGTATAATGTAAGAGGGAGCAGGGAGTGAGATGTATAATGTAAGGGGGGATAGAGAGAGAGATGTATAATGTAAGGGGGGATAGGGAGAGAGATGTATAATGTAAGAGGGAGCAGGGAGTGAGATGTATAATGTAAGGGGGGATAGAGAGAGAGATGTATAATGTAAGGGGGGATAGGGAGAGAGATGTATAATGTAAGAGGGAGCAGGGAGTGAGATGTATAATGTAAGGGGGGATAGAGAGAGAGATGTATAATGTAAGGGGGGATAGGGAGAGAGATGTATAATGTAAGAGGGAGCAGGGAGTGAGATGTATAATGTAAGGGGGGATAGAGAGAGAGATGTATAATGTAAGGGGGGATAGGGAGAGAGATGTATAATGTAAGAGGGAGCAGGGAGTGAGATGTATAATGTAAGGGGGGATAGAGAGAGAGATGTATAATGTAAGGGGGGATAGGGAGAGAGATGTATAATGTAAGAGGGAGCAGGGAGTGAGATGTATAATGTAAGGGGGGATAGAGAGAGAGATGTATAATGTAAGGGGGGATAGGGAGAGAGATGTATAATGTAAGAGGGAGCAGGGAGTCAGATGTATAATGTAAGGGGGGATAGGGAGAGAGATGTATAATGTAAGAGGAAGCAGGAAGAGAGATGTATAATGTAAAGGGGGATAGAGAGAGATATATAATAATGTACGAGGGAGCTGTTAGAGAGATGTATAATGTAAGGGGGACAGGTAGAGAGATATATTATAAAAGAGGGGCAGGGAGAGAGATGTATAAATAAGGGGGACAAGTAGAGAGACATTAAGGAGAGAGATGTATAATGTAAAGGGGGATAGGGAGAGAGATGTATAATGTAAAGGGGGATAGGGAGAGAGATGTATTATGTAAGGGGACAGGGAAGGAGATCAGTAAATGTATGGCACACAGGGAGGGTCTATGTTTAATTGAGAAGGCTCAGGGTTACAGAAGTGTATTTGAGAGGAGCCACAAATAAGGGGTGTATCAGGAAAGGGAGGGGCCAGAAGGGATATGTGTAATGGAGGGTGGATGGAGAGGAGGGAGATGTATCCTGGGGAGTGGGGTAGATGTGTTTTGGAGTGGAACCATGTTGGAGATGTAATGGAGGCTACTTTCAATCTTTATTCTCTCCACAGTCTTTAAGTGCAGTAGGAATCAATGTGAGACACAAAGAGAAGACACCAATCGTCAACATTCAAGTAAGGAAAAACAACACTTAGCCAATAATTGTCAGGTAACATGCTCACCCTGCTTGCTGGCACACTGCACTATAGGAGGACGGGTTTTGGGGTGCTGTAGCATTCAGGTGCCATTAATACATGACACACCTCTGGGGGTACTTACCTAGTCTCCTAACTAACACTTTTTAAGTTAGTTTTTGTTTTGTTAGTAGGTATATGGGTGATATATTTTGCCTCTGTATTAGCATGTTAAACCTCTCCTTTGCATATAACTAGTGTTCTAATTTGCAACATTGTATTCTGACATTGGCCTGATCCAGACCTATGCTCGGGAGCATTTTTACGCTTTTCGTAAGAGTAAAAGCATCCATTTGTACTTACCGCGCATGCGTGGGGCAGATGTTATGCCACAAAATTTTGAGCGTATGGGTCTTGAATGTACCAGTTTCGTAACAACGCTCGAGGGGGCGACTGCCATACAAACACTGTAATTACGCTTCAAGGGTGAGGTGAGGCATTCAAATCGTACAGTATGGGCGCGCTAAGTATCGTAAATATTTAAGGAGCTTACGGACGCCGCGGATACGCTCAGAAAAGTTAGGGTAGGGTTTGCTCGGTGTAAGATGGCAACAGTAAGTAAAAACAAGGGGAGTGCCTAGGGGAGTGCATAGTAGGTATGCTGGCGTAAATACGCTACGCACAAGAGCGTTTAATGAGCGTAGGTCTGGATCTGGCCCATTGTTACTGAGGTAGCATCTCATTATGCAGGCCAATGTGGCTATTAAGGCTCATAGACTGGATCCATCTGAAAGTCTATGCGAATCAGTGGTCCATAAGACTGTTGAGCCAGACATAACCCCTAATTCTCACACCTACTGTAGCATTAAATCCCCCCCACCCATCTTATGTGCTTTTGGCAGGTGGAGGGGAAGTCCTGCCCATCTGAACAGATCTTATATCGTTCAGAAATGAGTTCCGTATGACCGAAGATCCATGCGTAAGTCACGCGTAACATCGGGAGCGTGCATACGCCCTTCTCTCCATACACCCAACGGATGTATGGTTCTGGTCCACTGACAGAAAGTATTATGGACACGTTGATCCCTGTGCTTTTGCCATTATAACCCTATGAAAGAACCCTTTTTATTTTATTTCTCACTTATTTCCCAGTTACCAAATATGATTAGATCCAGAACTCCACCGCTGCGGTCAAGCTCTGGCAGCAGTAGCCGAGGAGTTCCAATGGAGGATCACTGCGGACACAGGACTTCTGATGGTAGGACCACCCTACTTTAACGTACCAGCCACATGGAAAATTGGGAATTGAATAAATGAGGATATAGGATATATAAGAGTTTAACCAAGCTCTACAAACCTCCCCCCTCCAACCAGCATGGAGACTTAGATTGTGATAGGATGGCAGCCTCAATACTCCAGTACTGACCATTTAGAACAAGGGCCTGCAATGTGTACTGGTCGACCATTACAGTCCCAATGATCAAACATGCATATTTTTTTTAATCTAAGCGATTAAATAGATTTTATTTAATTTGCCCTGTTTTACTTTACAGATAGAATAGTATAGGGGCTGATTCAGAGTTGCACTTACACCTTTTTTTTAGGTGCAAGTGTAGACCTGAGCAGGGCCATGTGGGCCTGGGGCTGAAAATTAAAAAGGGTCCACATTATTTAGTATGAGGATGAGTACAGTATTTGTAAGAATATGTCAGTTCCTGACATTCATCCTTATGCACTGCAGTGTGTGGGGGTCTTTTTTCAGATGGAGGCCTGGGGCTGGAGCCCCCTTTGCCCCATTGTTAATCCGGTCCTGGACCTGAGCAATACCATGTTGAGCTGCAAGGGAGGCAATTTTAAATTGTGAAACCAGAATTAGAATTGAGGGCTATATTTACCATTTTTTTAAATTTCCCCCGAAGGGAAGCTGCTCCAGGCTTGCCTGTGTTCGCAGCGAGCCTGGCAGCTTCCTTTTAAAAAGTTAATAATACTCACCCCTCCGCCGAGGTCCCTCGAAGCGCTCTGCCGGCATCGCAGGCACTGCATATCGAATGAAGTGCCTGCGCACACGATTCAAGGGCCATATCCTAGGTACTTTCCTAATTCTACATACGGCATACTCACACACGGAAAACCACGAACGAGTGTGTGGGTGTGGTTACTGCAGCCGCTGCTATCCTTGAATCGCACTTGCGTATAATTGCCATGCGTATTTTTAGTGTGAATCAGGTTCCCTATCATTAAGCCTTACTATTAATTACTCCCTTTTTCGGTTTAGGTTTTTAGGATACTAGTGTTGCCAGGCAGGGGGCAGGACTTGAGGCCGTGGTTTTCATGAAACCACAGGCCTCATGCCCTCTGCATGAGATTTGCGGGCTCTCCCAGGATACCAGGAGAACTGCCCGAATTTCGCGAGTATCTCTGACATTCCGGGAGAGTCGGCAACTCTGGATTATTACCAATGTGAAATGATAAGAGTTATAAAACATGGTATCTCTAAATTGTACATGTGACTAATTGGTATCTGCCCTGCCATTTCAAGCTAATATTTAAGCCGTTTGCATGCTGATAATTTCTTAACAACACCTTGTTATGATAGAGATAAATGAACAATCAACATGGGGACTGCTTATATTGGTAGAAAATGGAAACATAATAAAAGCAGTGTTCTATTAAAAATGAATCTACACCAAATTCAGTGCATTTCTATAGTAGTTTCATAGTATGCAGTGCACATGAGCCCCATGGCACCCACCCGGTACTCAAACTGCTTTGACAAGCTTCAGGGAGTCAGGGAAGGGATGATGATGATCATTATGACTGAAGGTTAAATACAAGCAGAACAACTGGGGCCATATTTACTAAGCTGCGGGTTTGGAAAAGTGGAGATGTTACCTATAGCAACCAATCAGATTCTAGCTCTCATTTTCCTATTACATACTAGAGAATGTCAGCTACAATCTGAT
>WWET01001080.1:339729-354106 GCA_011038615.1 Limnodynastes dumerilii | reverse complement strand
ATATATATATGAGTACACAGTGCATTTATGTCATGTAGTTGAATGGTGTAGTTCAGTATGGTATGAATGAGAACCATATTTATATACTTCTAATTAAAAAGAGGCCTATAACAGTATACACCATATTGGGTTTTGTCTTGTTCCTGTATAGTATATATATATGAGTACACAGTGCATTTATGTCATGTAGTTGAATGGTGTAGTTCACCAGAGTATGAATGAGAACCATATTTATATACTTCTAATTAAAAAGAGGCCTATAACAGTATACACCATATTGGGTTTTGTCTTGCTTCCTTCCTGTATAGACAGCGCTGGAGATTATGTTGGTGTTACATAAATGTAATAGTGCTACTGTAAATATGTCTGTTATTATTACTATTAAGACTGCTGTTAGTGATTACATACCACAGGTATTTAATGTCAACGAAGAACATTTTAGATCATGCATTTGCTTAATGCACTTGGATGAAAGTGGAAATGAGCCTAGGCCCGCTACATGGATATTTTAAGAAACAAGTAAGCCAATTCTTCCTGTCTGAGTGAAATTGGCCACCATGCTCTGCAAAGTTAATGTTTTAAGTTAAGGTTAGTTAAAATAATGTATACAAATATTATTAGCATAAATAATAAGAAACCTTAGAGAAAAAATATGCATAAAACACACATACAATGTTGTGTAGATTATGTCACAAAGTAGTGTCTTAAATTCAATATGGCACTTTCTTCACCATTCCATACTATAAGAACTATAGATCAGCTGGGCAAGTTATCAGTGTCTCTGATGTCAATGGAGAAAGATGGTAAAGGTGAGCTTAGTACACACTGAGACAGAGTAGTCTGATCAGTCACTGTCCTCTGCAGTGGTTGGGGGTAGGATCGAGGAACAGGAAGGATAGAGGAGAAGGAGCAGGCTGGGGTGACTACTATTGGACAGAGGGAAAATTGTTGTTGGGGGAGGGGTTATATATATATATATATATATATATATATACACACACACACACATATATACACACATATAATTATTTATTTTTTGCAATTTAAGTCACACAATAAAATATTTATAAAAATAAAACCTAAATATAAAATGTATACCCTAAAATGGGCACAGTAGTATAAAAATTAATCCAGAAGAGTTAAACAAATGCAGATATCTTCCTCCCCCAGATATAACTCCTTCATTAAAAATTAGAGCCACTTCTCTACCTTAAAAAATTAGATCCCCCGCCTTCTTATTAAACATTAGACCTCAGATAAGACCCCACAGCACCATAAGAATAAAGACAATGTTTGTCTTACCTGTTCTGTTCTACAACTTCTGGTCTACACATCTTCTTTCTGCACTGTGATTGGTGTATGACTCCAACCATTCACCAATCACTGTGCCGAGACCACAAACCACAATGACTGGGTAATGGCCAAAATCATCTACGAGTCAGCATGCGAACAGTCTGAAAATGGCATGTCTAGTTGCTAAGAGGCAGAGATAAGATTCTCTCTGGCTGTTTTGTCTGTGTTTAACCTGCAGGCATAGTGGCTGAGGAGAATGCTCTCCCTGACTTTCTGCAGCCATTTTAGTTATTAGAGCAGAGTTAGAGCCTCTTCAGCACAACTAATGCTCAATCCAAGTTAAGGTCTGCGTTTTTTAGATCTTGTTGAGCGGGGGAAAAGAATCCAGAATTGGCCATGTGGCTCTCCATTGTATCAGTCTACCCCAGATTAGGTCCTTATTTGCTACATTTTCAGTATTGTTACTGGTTGCTAATAAATTTCTATTTGGTTATAAATCCCAGTGATATCAATGGTTAATACATTTCTGCAATATCTCTAGTTTATAATACATTGATTTTTCGCATTCTTGATGTCACTGGTCTGAGTTCTGATAAACTGAGAGACTTCATATGATGTCATTAGTTCCTAGTGAATATATAGGCTACATTGAAAGGTCTATAGTGAAGAGATAGGTTTTATGTCCAGTGATACCTCTGCTAGAACAGTGTCTTATCTCCTAGAGAATTGATAGATTGCAGTATAACAAATAGAAGTGAGAGTGGGAAGTGATTTATATCAGATACTTATCAGATACTTACTTAGGGGTAACAACAAAACAAAAGCAACCCAACAACACAATGAACATAAAAATGTAATTATATACATATATCCAGAGCTGTGTCTAGAAATGTTGAGCCGGATCCTAAGGAACAGCTTGTATGTAATTCTCCTATATTGAAGGTTGTGTACAAGTTACGTACACCGCCTCTTAAGAAAAGGGGGCTTTCCCCTCCAGTACGCATGTCGTAAAGGCAGAGATAGACATGCTAATAAGGGGACGGGGCGTGGCGAGCCCCATTACGTCAGCTATATGGCCATTAGGCTGCAAACCTGATCATAACAGTTAGGAATCTGGAGACTACGATGCTGCCCGTATTGACCTTGGGCGGCCGTAAGGCAAAAAGGAAACTGGTATTTCCCCAGCCCTAAATTTGTAAATTCACCTTATATATTAATCCCTAGATAGGGCCATGTGTACACCTTCTTGTAGTGTTGGATTTTCTAGTCATTGACAATACATATTCACATGACAGCTACAATTCATATAAATGCTAATTTAAACAGAACTATGAGCTCTATTTACTAAGAATGCCTGAACGTAGCTCAGGCAAGTTCGAATTCGCTCTCTGAGAACTTCTGAGCTACGTTCAGGCTATTTACTAATACTCACCCTCTGCTGGCTGTCCCGCGATGACATCTGAACTTTCTTCTGTCATTGCGGGCTTTCTTCGTGCGTCTGGAAAGCCCGCACATGCGCAGTGGCTCTCTGCTGGGACTTTGTAAAAAAATGAAGTCCCAGCATGAGAAGCACTGCGCATGTGCAGGCTCTCCATGTCGGGACCGGAACCTGCGGGCAGACGCGTCTTCGGTCCAGTAAGTATTTAAAGATATTTTATTGTGTTCTTTTATTTCTGTTGTTTTTTTAATACTTTTTTAATTTTCAAAAACATTTTTTATTGTAATTTTTTAAAGACAACGTTATTTACTTATATTCTAGCAGTCTACCCATACATATACCCCTTTTTCTCCCCCTAATAATAGCTATTAGGGGGAAAAAAAGGGGGTTTTATGGGGAGATTGCTGGAAGAGAAGTCTGAACGCCAGTCTAAAATGGCGTTATTTTAACTATAAAACTCCGCTCTGAGGGTTAGTAAATAGCCAGCTCCATTAAAAACAACGGGCTGACGAGGACAGGTGAACTTTTACTGCATGGCCATGGAAACTGGTGATTTCCATGGCGGTGCAGCTGTTGTAAATAGCAAAGAGTTCCTTTTTGGATTTATAACTTCATAACTCCAAAAATGAACTTTTTAAAGCTTTAGTAAATAGAGCTGTATATCTTGCTCATGTTTGTAAACTGTTAGGTTCATGTTGTTGCATTGTATAGTTTAAATAATATGTGGAGTCATCTGTTTGGTAAGAGTGTTTTGCTGAGCTCTGTGACAGGTACCGCTGTCTCTCTTATCAGGGAATAGAGGCTAGAGGGCATTATGCAATGTCTACAGTAACATCACACAAACCTCACTTCACCCTATACAAAAGCCAAATTTAACTAATTTAAAGGGATTAATCCGTGAAATAAATAATCCCCAAAAGACAAATTTCATTCTTTACAGGTACATTATGTAAAAAGTCATTGAGATTTTCACTCAATCACAAATAATACATTTTGGTTAAGGTTACAACTAGACCTCTTCTATTTTCTTATCACTGATACAGAGTTAACCAGAGTGTCATTTAAAGCACTTTCCCAAACTAAGGCTTTGGGGTCCCCTAACAGTGCATGTTTCTCAGGTATCCCTACAGAACGGTGGAAATAATCAGTCATTTTAGAATGTAACAGTCAGAAATGAACAATCCTGTGTTTGAGCAAGGAGACCTGGAAAACAAGCACTGTTAGGAGTCCCTGAGGACCGAATTTAGGAAACAATGATTGAAAGTAGTAATAAGATAAACCAGGGCCGTATCTAGGGTTGTGCTAAAGGGCACAAGCCTGAAGGGGGTGCCATTCAGTTAATGTTTCAGTTTAGACTGGTTACTATTTCAGGGATAGAGGGAGCAGGTTTTCCTTTTGCCCCGGCACAAACATTTCTAGATACAGCTGTTTTCTAAATATAGTTTAAAGCTATCTTTCTGCTCTGCTCTGTCATTCCTGGAAACTCTGGACAATGAATTCTACTACTAATATCACACCATGTCCCAACAATGTCAGACCCAGCAAACACTGTCACTGGGCCATAACCCCTGGTAATTCTATTGCAATAGAGACAACAGATATGACTGAACTCTGCTACAAACATTTCATCTCATGATGTATAGACCAACAAAAGGATTGTCAGGAGGAATTTTCATAAGTGAGGGAGCAAAAAGGGAACTCACACAATGTCTGCAAACCCACTAGATATCAATACTGCAGAAGGACAGTTACATTAAGGGACTGAGAAAACACTTTTTATGGAATTATCCTTTACTATGTATTGGTTAAACATGAAACACACTTTTCTGCTGTGATTATATTAAGTATTCACATTATTTTCTGCTATAGTATTCTGTGTAGTTAATACATATGACTGCTATTTCTGGGAATAGATATAGAGTAAACAGCAGATAACTTAGTTACTTATTGCACATTATATTCATGTTTTTCCACTGCATATTGTGTAATAAAGATAAAAACAAATCCTCTTATTTTGGTGGTATATAATTGGATTAAAATACTTGTAATATCTACAGATGTATATATTTTTTCTTCAATAATTGTTTATATATGTTACATTCTCATTGTCACATATTAACCCAGGGGGTTGCCAGATTTGTTGACACTAAACAGTTGGAGTATATTGTAAAAAGTATTTTGATAAATACAGACATGGATCTAGGTGTTGGTGAGGTTAGAAATTGAGATAGCTCAGATCAGTTTTTGTGATAGATGTTTATTTTAAGCTTTATAAGTAGGCCTGCACCCCCCCCCCCTTGTAGCAATGGACCCAATAACGTTGGAGTTACTGTGGTGAATTTTAAGACTTGGGACTAACAATTCTTAAAATGCCCCACAGTATAACCCCAGGGCCCAAAACCAAACAGCAAGGTGGGCCTGAGTCCAGACAGTGATGGGCCTTGCCCATCTGGCGGGTGTGAACTAAGGAGCTGTTGGAGGCTGGCAGCATAAAACTTACTCAGAACTCTATGTGTGAGCTGTTTATAAATACATTGCAAGCTGGTCTTACAGATACTTAGCCTAGGCTCATGGCTCAAGGCTGCATGTGTCTCAGTATGCAGGTCTCTCAAAGATGGATGATGTCATTAATCTTGAAAGACCTTAAGCTCTGCTGCACCAGTCACACAGGAACAGGATGGTCCTGTATGGCTGGCAGCAGAGCAAAGAAGAAAAGGAGCAACAGCTCAGCCACCAGTCCAGGCCCCGCAGCATGCCTGAGCAATTAGTCCCCACCCACCCACTCTCATTGGCTCTGTGTGGAATAGGCAAAAATATTTCCAAATATTATTATATTTAATTGCATTCTACTATGACATTAAGACTCCCATGCCTGTAGCTTAACTCTAAGACTCCCCATCTCGTAGCCTAACCCTAAGACTCCCTTCCCCGCAGGCAGACCATAACCCTCTCCATTTATTACCTAACCCTCCCTTCCCCAGAACCTAACCTTAAAAGTCCTCGGAGAGTGTTATTCACCACTCCGGTGGCTTCCAATGTGATGGGTCCAATTGGCATATTTACCCATTCTAATAAAAAAAAATGAAAAAGGCTGCATTTTCAAAATAGAGAGAGCCCAAAATCAGTTTTTGGCTGTCTATACCTCATAAAGACAGCACTTGCGGTGGATAATGCACCGGTCCCCCAGTAGTCTGCTTGTTTCATCATCATTCATATTTCATTTTCATTATTTCAACACATGGTTTACAATACATAATGAGTTGTTACACTGTATTGACTTGTTTATTGCTTCACAACAAGGCCACCCCCTAGTATTACTGTATCATTAGAATCTTGTGAGGATAAGTTTTTTTCGTACACCTAATTGTATTTTGGCAAAGGGTTAAGTTATGTTCCAAATTATGGGCCTGAAAAATATTTGGATGTATTCCTGCTAGCTTGGTGTATCTCTGTGTGCCTACCCAATAGAAAGCTGTATGCATACCCAAGTGCAACTCAGTGCATATGCCTTCTCAATTAAGACAAAATACTTGTAGGAGGCATAACAAAAATTCCATTGTAGTGAGCTAACCCCGCTGTTTAACGGAATGCATCTGCCCTGTATTTGTATCGGCTTTGTTTTTTACTTTTATATGGTCGTCGTAGTGCACTTCTGTAAGGATCCAGGGCCACGCTTACTTTCATGCTCTTAAACCTCCTGTTATTTGTGTGGCATTTTTCCAGATCCAGATTGTGTTCTGTTTTTGCATTTGAGTCTTGATCGTATTTGTTTTTAATATAGAGTAGTTTACACAAATCCATTTTGCTGCGTTGCTTGACTGGTGTTAAGTACTGCAGTTTAGTAGTTACTGTTTTTCTATGTTACTGATGAATTGTTTGCCATGACTTCTGATTCAGTGGGGTTGAGAAATTAACAGATTCAGTTTACTGTAGTTCATTTTCAGACCCTTCAAACTGGCAGAATGATCTTTTACCTTCATTTCAACTTTGAAACACTCAGGTCAGTTGAATCATTACAAAGTCAACACAAAACTTGCAAAATCAGCTTAACAAAGCTCCAGTTTTTTGTACACAATTAAAGTTTCATAAAAATTTTCACTCAAAGTCTACAAAACTCTTTTTCTCCAATTTGTTGACATCTGTTATGCAGAAATTAAGCTCAAAGGACCGGATCTAGACTTTTCGTACGTGTGGGAGTCTGTCCATCCGACAGAGAGAGGAGACTGTTATGGCAGCATATGACCGCTGATCCGCACAATTACCATGCTTCCCCCACCCACTCCACTTACAGCCCGCTTCTTCTGAAATGGCATTGTATGGAACTAAGTTCTGTACGATGCTAGGTATGCGCCTTCCAGTCAAAACAGGCCACTTACGCACCTTGGGCCAGATCCAGAGCTATGTTTCTATTATGTTTCAAGACATAGTGTATTTACTATGCACTCCCCTAGGCACTCTCTCGCTCGTACATACTTTGGCCATTTTACGCTTGCCAAACCCTACACAGCGTAACTACTGACGTACGTACAGGCAGCACGTACGTAACTGCCTACCAGTACGCCCAGACTGTTGGATTTAAATGCCTCCCCTCGCCTCCGAAGAGTAATTACGGGTGTCGTATGCCTGGCACCCCTCTTCGTTCGTATGCTGCTGATAGTGGTCTGTTACGTGCGTTCAGAGTGGCGTAACATCTGGTGCGCACATGCGCAGTACATACAAAATCGCGTTTTTACATCACCGGCTAGCAGAAATATGCTAGCGTGCTTAGTTCTGATGGAATGATGGAAGATGGAATGTCACCTGCCAAGGACATCAGAAAATATTTTGGTATCACCAAATATAGCCCATTCATTTTATATGGCTCATAATTCATATGATTATGCCACAAACAGTAGAGCTCCAAATTGATATAAGTAATTAAACATTTAATATGATTTTGCCACAAACAGAAAGCCCACATAACTGCTTCTAGTCTTTGGCTCCCCATGCCCTGAAACTCTGCCACTTATTTCATATTGTTTCTGTTACATTACAATCGGACAACATGTTGAGTGGTGCCTCAGTATATGATCCAGTCACATAGCAACATCTGTTTGAGAGGTTACACTATAGAAGGATAAAAAATAAATAGAATTGTGATTGTGTTTATGCGGCTGGTAGCACAATAGAATCACACAAGGCGAATTAAAAGTAATTAGTAATTTAACTGAAGAAGGGAGTTTTATAAAATACAGATAGGGAGTTCAGCCATAAACAGATCTGTGACGAGGAACAGGAGGAAAAAAACATTATAAAAAATCCTAATTACTGCATTAAAAAAGGTTAAGCATAAGCTTATCACTGCACACATAGTTTTTGAAGTGTGTTACGTTATCTACATATTCTAAAGATGTATTTATCAGGATGTGGATACAGATTAGAATTAGGTAAGGAAAGATAGATAGTTATAAAGCTGGGTACACACTTGTCAAATCCTCTTTGGATCCAACTCCAGACCAGACTGTTTACACAATCCTAAAACAGACCAAGGACTCAGATACAACACCTAATCCATGTTACAAACCTTTCCAATATTACAGCAGAATTACAAAATGATTTGCTGAAACGATCACCTAACCTGTTTTCATCAGACCACCCTCAATGGCTTTGCTGCATAATGTCCGAATCGGTAGCAGAATTGGACAAAGCAGTCACGGGAGAATATACACCTGTAAATTGCTTGTTTGATTGGAGGT
Source organism: Limnodynastes dumerilii (assembly GCA_011038615.1). Classification (NCBI taxonomy): domain Eukaryota; kingdom Metazoa; phylum Chordata; class Amphibia; order Anura; family Limnodynastidae; genus Limnodynastes; species Limnodynastes dumerilii. Next base: position 345,640 of record WWET01001080.1, on the reverse strand, counting down.
CGGGTCTCCTAATTTTTAAGCAGGTTTAAAAATCATTTGAGCCAACCAGGCAATCAGAATACACACTTATCCAGTGTCTGACCAACTGGATGGTTGGAGATCGGATTAGAATATTTAAGATGAAATGGGTATAGATAAATTTGCTTTTAAATGGAAAGTCAGAAAGAATTATTGGTTTCCTAAGCAAACTTGTATAGGGAAGAACAGACAGCCAAGGACGAAGCCCTGTGGTTTCTAAGTGTAAGAAGCAATACAGTGAAGTTTATTCAGAGAAAAGTAAGGGTTTTATAAAAAGGAAGATAGTTCTTGTCTTAAATAAGTCCAAAATATTTACCAGCTATAATAATAGCAGTAACAAAAATTGTATGTGTTTAGTATGGGGCACAAAGGGACTCAAAGCAAACCAGCTATAAAAAAATAAAATAAAATAAAAAAAAAATACAAACTTTTCATACACTATTCTGCAACAGCAGGTAGTCAGCCTTCTGTAAGTGGAAGTGTTTTAAGCACCCACATCACAGGCTTACACTATACAGAAATGTAGGGGTTTATTTACATTATGTAGAAGTTCCCTACTTTGCAGGTTGTAGGATCTTCAGCCATCATAATTCAGCATATTTGATCTTTGATAGTTACAAAACTTATTTTTCCAGTGATTCTTAACTGATGTCTGATGTAAGTTTGAATCAGGTCCTAGGTCATTATGGGGCTGATTCAGAGATGCGATTGCGAAAAGATCGCAAATATACGCACCTTAGCTAAGATCTTAGCAGGTTCCAGCCCACTGCAAAACCAGACACTCCCCTTGCAAACAGCGGTGGATCTTAAACTTAGACCACCATTGAATTGCCTTAACTATACGCTGTCATTTGGGATCTTAACTGACGTGGGAGCGTTCATTTAAGATCCTAAGTGTCAGCCCGCGCCCACTTTCCCTCATTTCCCTGCCTCCCCCCGCCCATTTCCATGCAAATCCTTAAGATCTTAAAGATTCGCGGCACTTAAGATCTTAAGTGCTTGCGTGCGATTCAAAGGTACGCTCTTAGCGAACTTACGCTCCTAACCGCTACGTTAACGGCGTTGCACTATTACTACGCATGCGCAGTTTTGCAAATTTTCTAGGATCTTAAATATACGCACCTAAGTGCCGTGGAAATCGCATCTCTGAATCAGCCCCTATATGTCCAGAAAATATTAATTGACATAATTCATGTATATATAAATGTTTTACTAAAGGTTACACAAATGTTCTTTCCTTTGGTAACCTTAACCTTATAGAACATTTATTGCTATTTAAATTGCTGTAATAAAAAGACAACTATAGATGTTGCTGTTATATTTGCAAATCAGTCACTCATAATGTGTATAAGGATTCTTTTCATATACAGAAACTATACATATAAAGCAACCAATGTATGGTCTCTCAACAGTGTTGATTGGACTGGTTCCCATAACAACCACATGTTTTGTTTTTCATGTTTAGAAATGCACTAAACAAAATGGCTATAACATCTTGCTTCTCATGGGTAACACTACAGTTTTCCTTTATACCAGTGGTTATTAATGATTCGCCTGTTTCATTATATATTGATAAAATTTGTTGTGTTTTAGATCCTAACCTAAGCGGTACTTAGCCTTACCTGCCTAAAGGCCTTAAGGTGAAGGGGGAGGGGCATTTCGATTGTACAGTCTGGGTGGGATTTAGTACTTCTGTGCAAGACTGCTGATCCGCACAAGTAACTTAAGGCTGCCTTATAGCGAGAGAGTGACAGGGAATTTACTCCCCTCTTCTGTGCGCACTGACAGTGCTTGCAGTAAACACATGGATGTCAGGATCTGGTCCATAGTTACATATGCTTGTCGTATACATGATCTGGTCAGTTTAACTCACTGAAACAATCAAATTAGGTAAGGAAATTCAGTCATTTCAGTGTAAGGTCATCTGCTGACCTGTAAGAAGTATTGGCATGTCATAAACAGCTTTATATTTTATTTTGATCATGTGGACCGGTGCCTGTATGACTATATAATAAAATAAGGTCTTATGCAGGTTTTACTAACTTAAATACATATGCGGTCATCTACCAGTCAAAAACATGGTGTTCACACAAACTACATTATTCTGTATAATACAATATTCTGAATGTTATTGTATCACATGCATGCTTATCAGACAGGAAAGAATAAAATGTTGTTGAGAAAATTACATTTTAATGTTTAATGTTGCACATTCATCTAAATCAGGGTTTCTCAACCTTTTATTGGGTGATTACCACTTCCCACTAAGGAATCAGGTGAAATACCACTTTTCAAAACTTATTCATTTATTGAATCCAAAACAAGCAACAAAATATAACTCTTAGCATAACATTTGTGCCAGGGTCAGTTAAGAATAATTTAGGCAAAGATCAGGCTCAAGACTTAATTTTGTTACAGTCCTCTCCCCACATTATATTATACTCCTCTTCAGATACATCCCTCTGCCCACATTATATTATAACCGCCTTCAGGTACATCCCTCTCCCCACATTATATTATACCCCCTTCAGATACATCCCTCTGCCCATATTATATTATACCCCCTTCATATACATCTCTCTCCCCACATTATATTATACTCCACTTCAGATACATCCCTCTGCCCACATATTATAACCGCCTTGAGATACATCCCTCTCCCCAAATTATATTATACCCCCTTCAGATACATCCCTCTGCCCATATTATATTATACCCCCTTCAGATACATTCCTCTCCCCACATTATAATATAACCCCTTCATATACATCAATCTCCCCACATTATATTATACCCCCTTCATATACATTCCTCTCCCCACATTATATGATACCCCCTTCATATACATCTCTCCCCACATTATATTATACCCCCTTCAGATACATCCCTCTGCCCACATTATATTATACCTGCCTTCGGATACATCCCTCTCCCCACATTATATTATACTCCTCTTCAGATACATTCTTCTCCCCACATTATATTATACCCTCTTCAGATACATCCGTCTCCCCACATTATATTATACCCTCTTCAGATACATCCCTCTCCCCACATTATATTATACGCCTTCAGATACATCACTCTGCCCACATTATATTGTACCGCCCTTCAGATACATCCCTCTCCTCACATTATATTATAACCCCTTCAGATACATCACTCTGCCCACATTATATTATACCCCCTACAGATACATCCCTATCCCCACATTATATTATACCCCCTTCAGAACAATCCCTCCCCCACGTTATATTATACTCCTCTTCAGATACATTCCTCTCCCCACATTATATTATACCCGCCTTCAGATATATCTCTCTCCCCACATTATATTATACTCCTCTTCAGACACATCTCTCTCCCCACATTATATTATATTTCTTCAGATACATCTCTCTCCCCACATTATATTATACCCGCCTTTAGATACATCTCTCTCCCCACATTATATTATACTCCTCTTCAGATACATCTCTCTCCCCACATTATATTATTCCCAGCCTTTAGATACATCTCTCTCCCCACATTATATTATACTCCTCTTCAGATACATCTCTCTCCTCACATTATATTATACTTCTCTTCAGATACATCTCTCTCCCCACATTATATTATACCCGCCTTTAGATACATCTCTCTCCTCACATTATATTATACTCCTCTTCAGATACATCTCTCTCCTCACATTATATTATAGTTCTCTTCATATACATCTCTCTCCCCACATTATATTATACTCCTCTTCAGATACATTCCTCTCCCCACATTATATTATACCCGCCTTCAGATACATCTCTCTCCCTACATTATATTATACCCCCTTCAGACACATCTCTCTCCTTACATTATATTATACTCCTCTTCTGATGCATCTCTCTGCCCACATTATATTATACTCCTCTTCTGATGCATCTCTCTGCCCACATTATATTATACTCCTCTTCAGACACATCTCTCTCCCCACATTATATTATATTCCTCTTCAGACACATCTCTCCCCACATTATATTATACCCCCTTTAGACACATCTCTCTCCTTACATTATATTATACCCCCTTTAGACACATCTCTCTCCTTACATTATATTATACTCCTCTTCAGACACATCTCTCTCCCCACATTATGCCGATTATATAGTCACTCATTCATAAAAAAAAATCTAAAACTGTTGGCATTCGAAACAAAGGCAGCCGAAAAGCAACTTTCGGCTGTCCCAACTTCGGTTGACAGTATTCGATACAGAGACTCACGACGCCTTCAGATCCATCACTCTCCTCACACAACATATTACACTTTTCCCTTTTCTGCTATATCCCTCTCAACACATTAAAATTTTACACCTTCCTCTCTTATGTTATATCCCTCTCTACACATTACACCAACTCCCCTTCTGTTATATTATGCTCTCTACTCTACATAATAAACATATACCCGTCTGTTATATCCCCCTCTTCACATTACAGTTCTTCTGTCATTTAATAGCACAATAAAATGTCCTGTTCTAGAGACTCACACTTAATCCCCTTTCACATCACCACTAAAAACTCGTTTGAAACCTGGGTTTTTGGTGGTAATGTGAAAAATCCCCTCTGCCTGGACCTGGATCTAATGACCTGGGAATTGGACCCGAGAAAAAAGAAGGGTTTTTCCCAGATTCGACCCAGGAAGGGGTGTAATGCGAAAGGTGCCACCCATGCTTTTCAACCCGAGTCTCACCTAAACAAAAGTTACTGGAGGAATTTGTTTACTATTGCTATGGCTATAGTACACAAATCCCTCCCCAAGAGCCATGCGCCACCTCTACACTATCAGGGCAGACCCAGGACCAGGAATTTCCTGGGTCAGAGCTGGACTTAAAATAGGGCTTTTTAATTTGGCCCTGGCAATTCATCCGGCAATAAGCCGGATTGTCAGTGGTGATGTAAAAGCGGTATTAGAGGGGCAGATTCTATTCAATGCGACATGCAGGACCCATTAAGCGTGATCGCACCTAATAGGTTCTGCTAAAATCACCCTATTCTTTTATTACCCATATTGACCGGTAAAGAGGGCCAGCGCGAGATGGGTGATGTAGTATTTTTCTTTGCGACCAATTGCATACTGCAAAGATCACACTTGCAATATGGCCACAAAGACCATGTACCCAAAGGGTACACTCTTCCTCCACTTTGTTATATTCCTCTATCCACATTGCACATTATTACACTTTTACCACCCTCTGTTATATCCCTCACCGGAGCAGCCATTTCCACCATTGAGAAGAGGGAGTGGCCCTTCCTCTCATCTATGAAAATATCAGTCACTAGAGTGACTCTAGTGACTGATATTTACTTAGATAAAGCTATGATGGCAGGCTGCAGCGCTCAGGGCCAGAGGGCAGAAGCAGCCGCTATGCTGCCTGCACTACAGCGTGGATTAAGTGAGGACGGAAATTTATAGCTTGCCGGCGGGCACCAAACACGTTAGCGCCAGAGGTCGACTAATAAACCTGTACAGAGATCAACTAATCCACCAATTATAGCCAATTATTTTGTATGTGGTATTGGCTTAAACCCATAAATTTCATGGAAACCTCTGAGGTAATGTATCTAGACTTAATTGTAAAAAAAAACCCAGCTAATGATAAGTGTGATTTGACAATTGAAAAGTGGTTCATATACATGGTTTAAAGTACTACAGTATTTCTGCTGTCATTTAATAGTACAATAAAATGTCCTTCTCTAGAGACTCACACTTAGGGCCTCATTCACTAAACGCGAATTTTTTTCCAAAAATCAAATCGCGGGTCATCGCGGCCCATCGCCGCGAATGACCCGCGATTGGTGAATTTTTTGGACCCTAATTCACTAACATGCGAATTTTTTCAAACTCACCCGATCCCCCGCGATG
>WWET01001080.1:296901-321263 GCA_011038615.1 Limnodynastes dumerilii | reverse complement strand
GGCTATACCTGACCCTCTTTTGTTCCTAGGCAAAAAGAAGGAAGTAAAAGTTTTTATACCATGCTATACAAGTATGGCATGCCATTCTTTTTTCTTAACATAAAATATTGTTATATCTTTATTGTGTTTATATTTTCTTTTATAAAATTGTGCTAGAAAATGCTGATACCTCTGCTTGTAACACAAAGGCTGGGGCATGTTTATTTTCTGTACTCTATGTGTGATTTTACTGTGCGTGCAAAGCACAATTCATACCCCATGTCCCAATTTTGCATTGTGTTGGCTGTGTGATGTGAATGTGTACTCATGTCATTGTGTTTCATGTTCATTTAGAAGGTCACCTGACTGACCGCTGATGTAACAACAAGGAAAATGAAAGAATACTTTGAGAAACATATACAGTTTTGTTAAGGAAATTATTCTTCTTCTTCTGTTTTTAACTAGTAACACTACTAATAGTCAACAAGACTTTCAGGTTTGGTCAAGCATGTGACTCCGTACCAATAGGAGGAGTGGCCTTTACAGGAGTTAGGATGTTATGGAGATCTGGTCCTGCATGCTTATTCCTCGGAATCTCTGTCACAAACGGGAACAGGAGGCGGGTGGAGTCTGATGGAGAAATATAAAAGATGCAGTTGGTAAGGTAGGAGGCCCAATGCATATTTTTGCATCTGGCCAAACCAATCATTGGAAGGGAGAAAGGTATAAAGACAAGCCCCCTTTTCGTAACAGCCAGCGGCCGTAACTATAGTTATGGCCGCTGGCCATTACGCCGCCGTATGAAGGTTGTGCACATGCGCACAAACTTCATAACAGGGAAATTATGGCCGCGGCGGCCGTAATTCCTAGGGCGGCTGTAGGTCTGGATCAGGCCCTTTGTTTGTATTCCAGTGACCACAATTATATTAGGCACCTTTCCCTGGACAACTATGTATGTACTTTATGAGATACTTCTGGAGGCTAAAGTCTTTTCTCCAGTACCGTTGTAATTACAGAAACTTGAAAATGATTCGATTGTCTTTTCTTTATTTATCTTTTGTATCTGTTCACTATTTACTGTTTACCTTTTTGCATAGTTTCCGATTCTTCCGGGATGTCTGGGAGACTCCTGAAATTCGGGCAGTTCTCCCGGTATCCTGGCAAATCTCCTGCAAGGGACTTGAGACTTGTGGTTTCCATTAAACCATGGCCTCAAGTCCTGCCCCCTGCCTGGCAACACTAGTTTACTAGGGACAGGGAGTGACTTAATGACGCAAATTGCAACATCAAACGCCACCCCTATCCCTATGAAATCCAGAAAGGGGTAATTGATATTCAAGAGACAGGGCTTAATTTGCATCATTAAGCCCCGCCCCCTGCATGCATCTATAGCTTCCCTCTGGGATCTCCTGGAGCTTATAAAAGTCGGCAACCCTGCCTTTTTGCCTTTCTGGAAGATTTTGTTTTACAGCTATAAAGTTGATATTTTTTATCCTTTCCACCTAGTCAGAGCGCTGAGTACTTGTCTTCTATACTACTATTTATATTTTACAGTAAGGGCTTGGCTAAGCCCTAAGGTACCGTTCAGTATTCTGTGCGGAATACTTAAAATATGGTCCTGGGCACGGATTCAGCATCAATTAGTGGTGCAGGCTAAGGCCCATATTCAGCGTATCGGACGTATAACATATATGTCCGGTGTTTATCGATTTTTACTACTGCGCATGCGTGGTAATTTTTTAACGTAATCCACGTATCTTTTTCTTACGTAGATTGCATAAATGCGGTCTGAAAGATTAGATTACGTTAAAAAATTACTATGCATGCGCAGTAGTAAAATTCGCTAAACATCGGACATATATGTTACACGTCTGGTGCTATGAATACGGGTCTAAATGAGATTTTCTAGAATATAAAGGTGTATTTATACTGTATATGTGCTAAGTGTCAAATTTTCCAGTTTTGAAAAATGATTAGCACTTAAGAAACAAAATTGTTGGAAAATTATGTCCATATACTGCAGTGTATTTTTTTTTAATCATTAAATATATGCATATTTTGTGCTTATGTAATATAAATTTATATCTATCTTCTCTAAACAGGACTCTCAAAACTTTTCTAGTCGCAAAAAGAATCAGAAGGAGCCCATGGAAGATATGAAATCTATTACCCATATATGAAATAATGATTAAGAACTTCAAGGAACTGCAGCAAAACCTCATGATTTACTTATTTGTCCATTGAAATAGTTTGACTTTTTACCATATTTATATAACCAATAAAAAATGAATTGTTCAGTTATAAACTTTTGCCTATACTGAAAATTTTAATTTTGTGTACTTTAATGAGCAATTAAAGCTATATATTTCTGGTCTGAATATTATAAAACTTAAGTTCTACATGCAGCAAAACACCCTCCTACAGCAAGTTGTCATGTTAGTAGGGTGTGATAGATTCTTCCTTAGGGTAGGGCTGGTGATGTCAAACACATCAATTATAAACTTCTATTGTATTTGAGAATTATGGAGCCCTAAGTACAATGGGCCAGATCCAGAACAACGCTTGTGTGCGAATTTACGTATGGTGGAAACGTAAAATCACGTTTTGGTAAGTACTGCGCATACGCACCATAGAAAATACGCTCCGCAACATAGCGTAAATGTGAACGTATGGGACATTCACGTATGTGTCACGTAAATCCTTACGTGTGGGCGTGCCAATTTTACGTGAGTCTAAAATACGTCTGAAATACGCTATGTAGGCGGGGGTTTGTATTTAAAGTGTACAGTATGGGCATGCTTAGCTGCGTAAATACGTGTTGCCCATACGTACGTGTGCGGATCACTGCGGTTACGTGGGCAAAAGTTAAGGTAGGGTTTGGAAAGCGGATTTGGAAAGGGTGTGCCAAGGGGAGTGTATAGAAGGTACGCACACGTAAATACGCTACGCGAGTAAACGTATTGCAAGCGGAGTTCTGGATCTACCCCAATGTGTTTTATTTTGTTCATTCTTATCTTTGCGACATTTAGGACCATCATTGTGAGGTGGTAATATGTGGAAAGCACACAGAAAACATATGTGTAATCCTCCTCCTCTTACATTACGCTTTCAATGCCTTGTGTTACCAGCAGAAAAACCTTGTATTTGTGAAACCATTTTAACCTTTACAGATAGAATTTATAACACCTGATGTGTACATAGATAACAGAGCTGGGAATGAATCTCAGGATCACACTCCCTGCAATACAAATTACAATAAACATGCATTTATAACATTTGGCCATATCTAGACTTTCACTTTCTCCCCACCTTACGATTGAGTATAGTATAAGTTTACACTCACTTTATAGTACAAGTGTTTGGGCACTGGCTGCCAGAAGTGAGAATATGACTATAATATGGTTATAATATGACATAATATAATAATAATAATTATAATAATAATTTGATCTAGTGCTAGCGGATCCCTTTCTATGTTTTGCATCTAAAACAGGAGATAAGGGAAGAGATTGATGCTGTTGTGGGGGCGGGGGTAAGGCTGAGCATCAGAAAGGGACAACTGGGACTAGTGTCATGGGCCTAGACAGAGAGGAAGCCTGGGAGTCCTGGGCTCCACTTTCTGTTGGCCTGGGACACTTGTGGATAGATACACAGACGCTTGTAAGAATCGCTGATACCTGCTTGTGTCCCTCCCTGGCAGGCTGTACTGCAGAGGGCTGATCTAGCACTAAGGGATTGCCTATTGCTGTTGAATATTATAGGGCACTTGCTGTTGTTATGTCGATAGTCAATTTGTAGACAGGCCAAATTGTTGACAGTTGAGTAGTAGTATGACAGTTGACAGTTGAGTAGTAGTATGACAGTTGACAGTTGAGTAGTAGTATGACAGTTGACAGTTGAGTAGTAGTATTACAGTTGACAGTTGAGTAGTAGTATGTTAGTATTACACATATATTAAAATCCTGAAATTTTATAAGCCGCTTGCATTACATTAAATTTACAGATGTTACAAACAATTACAAACATAGGGGCAGATGCAGAACAAGGCTTCCCAGCGAATTTACGCCTGGCGGACACGTAAATTCGCGATTTTGGATTTACTGCGCATGACAGATGATACGCTACGTCATGTAATGTAACTTTGAGCGTATGGTCCATTCACGTATCTGCTATGTAAATTCGTACGTGCGGGCGTACCAATTTTACGTTACTCAAAAGTACGCCTAAATTCCGCAATGTAGGCGGAGGTTTGCATTTAAATTGTACAGTATGGGCGTGCTTAGCTGTGTAAGTCCGCGTTGCCTATACGTACGTGTGCGGCCGTGAGCGATTACGCTATCAAAAGTTAAGGTAGGGTTTGAAAAGCGGAAATCGGTCAAAGTACGTACATTCAAGAGGTGTGCCTATGGGAATGTATAGAAAGTACACACATGAAAATACGCTACGCTAGTAAACGGATTGGAAGCAGAGTTCTGGAACTACCCCATAATATTCAACTGTTGACAATTTGACCTTTCTACAATTTGGACCTCTTGACATTTTGACTGTCCACATTTTATTCCAGACCTGGCACTTGTTGAGCCAGTTATAGCCTCATGAAACATGAGGCAAAGGAAATCCTTAAACGTCAGTATGAAATCCCCCATTGCTGCTCTGTAGCACCTGTCACATTGTCTGAAGGAAGGCACACACTTTTAGTTTGCAGGGAGGTGCTGGACACGCTAGCACTGGTCCTGGCTATAGAGCAGTGGAGCCAGAAAATATGGTACATTCTGGTAAATAGAGTGCCCTCCAGACTTTGATCCCTACATACAGTACTTTACAACAGCCAAGTACATCATTGTCTGTCCACAACAGCCATAGGGAAGCAGCAGCTCACAGCGTCACAGGTGGAAGTGTTGTGGAGTATATGTGACATTATTCATTTCTTTAAGCGCACCCTAACAAGTAATGCCCATAAGGGAGGAAGAGACTCCTTCACTGCGGTTTCTGGGCTATATGGCTCCCAGGGTGAAGAGTTATAATGTGTCCCCTGTTACCTCAGATATTTTCCAATATATTGCGGTTTTGTAGGAAGAATTCAGGCCTACCTGCAAAATGTTTAAACTCTATTGGTGTATATTCAAATAATGGACAACTTCACTGAGCAAATGGTGCAGCTCTCTAGCCAACCAAAGGGCATCACATTAACTTCAATCTTGGTGAGAAATTCCAACAACACATTTAATCAAAGAGACACATATAATATACCATGCCAGCAGCATGTTACGTGAGTGTTTCAAGCTAGAACACACACATATGACAGCAGTGCAAAATCAGTCCCAGTGGCCTTATGAGACTCATCTACATAAATTGTTTTTTATTGGTATATATGGAAATGATGGACAATATGATGTGCTTCAGTGTGCATATGGTGGTCGCACATTAGATTCATTCTTGGTAAAACAACAAATATATAACAAAATATTTAATTAAATAAAAAGATGTAAATGAAATGCCATACTAGGAGCATCTTAAATAAGTGTTACAAGCTATAACACTCACATAGGGCCTGATCCAGCGCTACGAAAATTCGCACGACGGGCGAATGCGAACGTACGCTCGTCGTATCAACCTACACGCCCCTAGCACTCCCATAGTAAAATCCCTGCTTACGGCGGCTATACCCTACACTGGGTACGACCGTCGGCCGTACGAAAATTCGCAGAAAATACGCTGAGAAAATACGCTTAGCACGCCCATACTGTACAATTTAAATGGCTATCCCCGCCTCCCTGTAGTAAAACGGGCGCCCAGCCGACCATCGTAAAAAAAATACGCCCGGCGAGCGAAAAATACGCTAACGATACGCCCGCTATTCGCTCATGACGCGCGGGCGACCGGAACCTGTCATACTGGGCATGCGCATTGCGAATTTTTTGACGAAAATTCGCATACGCTCGTCGTACGCTCGCTTGCGAGCGTTGCTCTGGATCAGGCCCATAGTGTATCTGCAAAATCATGTCACAAAGGCCACAAAAAGAGACAGACACCAGAATGGTCGGTGTCCTTAATCTGTGTTGCTAGTTCTGCAAGCACCATATGGGGAGGGGGCATGAGTCCTGCATTCTGAAGTAGTTCAGACACTGTATCCAGAGGTGTAGCAATTGTGGAGCTTGAGCTACGGGCAGCAGCTGAGTAAAGTGGCACCATAGAGAACTATGGCCCTGACCCTTGACTAGACAGTTCTGCCTCATGATCTCCCATAACTTCAACTTCCTAACAATGGTTGTGAGGCTGAAGCGCTGCTTAACTGTCACACTTAGCCTGGAATTCAAAGTGTATGACAGGCAGCAGCACTAGATAGAAGAACAGAAATAGGAGATAGGAAAAAGAGGAGAGGGGTCTCTGCTTCTCGCACCTACACAGCACCTGGGCGTGTCTATCTCCTGATTAACCAACACAGCACTTAGGACTGAAGGAGACACAGGGTCGCAGTGTGAGTACACAGGCTGCTCTGCCTATATGTCACCAGATAAGGTAACATCTGTGTGTAAAGACTTCATGTTTTCCCATAGAGAGCAATAATCAGAGGTTTATGTATTGCTTCTCTCCTGCATCTGACTGGAGAAAGGCATGCTTGGGTAAAGTAGTTCTGTCACTTGTGTTACAATAGCTAGGAGGTAAAGTATACAGGTCTTCTCCACATCATAATTGATCTTGCCAGTGTGGCATATTCTTTAGACTTTAATACAGTACACACATATACAATTTATTTAATATTAAAATAAAATGTGGTAAATATATGTACAAATACACACACACATCAACACAATCAATTTAAAAATCCATGCAACACCTATATATAGACATTCTCCCGTTCCTCTTTGACTGACCCAGCTGAGTGTTTGGTAAGAATTATTAGTTTGTTTTTTTTATTCCATTTTCATTTGCTAACAGAAGTGGGGAGGTATTACTGGAGCAGGGCATTTTTTTTTATTTGAACAATTGAGTTTGGAATATTTATGTGTAAGAAATACGTATATCTATATCATCAATATATTTGTATATTTTTTTTTATATACATACATACATGCACAAAAACAAACATACACTTATTTATTACAGGGGGGCTATACAGAGACAGTGAAAGCTTTAATCAGATTAAATTACCCATAGCAACCATTCAGATTCTAGCACTCACTTTCCTATTACATACTAGAGATATTGGGGAATAAAATAATAGAACAACACAGGAAGGTAAATGTGTAATAGATGCATTACAGGGAGAGACAGTGGTGCACACACAGGGGTTTCTGGTTGGCCAGAAAACCCCAGATTGAAAAATAAAAAAATAAATATAAAAAGTGCAAAAAATAAACAAAATTGAAATATAAATCAATATAAAACTACTATTTCACTGTGTGAAAGAAGTAACTTATAAATCACCTATAAAAAAAATATCAGAACAGGACTTGTAACAGTCAATAACCAATGCATTTCCTTAAGGTAGAATTTTTATTATTTTCAAATTTACATTATAAACGTCCTGCTTTCACAGAGAACATTAATGGATGTCTTACATGTCCTGGCAGTCAGATAGTACGGCCATATTATCAGTATTGTCATTTTACATATATTTTCTTTTTTAACAGTGCATCATATTTAGTAGCTCTTTACAATTTTAAACAGTCTTCACATCAACCTCTGCTGCATTACAGTCTAATTTTTTCATATACACACAGACACACACACACACACACACACACACACAGGCCAGGGGTAATTTTTGCCTTGTGCAGTATGACATTGGGGGTGGGTCAGGAGAAGAGCTTGGGCAGGACGCGGCAGAGCTTATTTGTCCCGTTTTCAGGCTCCAAAACGTTTGCAGCTATGCTAATATAATATACCTCACATGTATTACACGCATTGGAAACCCCCCTTTCAAAATCCTGCGTTTGCCACTGAGAGATGTGCAATATATGTGAGATAGGAAAGGAGATGTGTAATGAAGAAGGTGCAGGCATTGAATTATGTAATATTGTGGTGATATTGAGCAGGGTTGCCGACTCTCCAGGAATATCCGGGAGACTCACGAAATTTGGGCAGCTCTCCCGGTATCCCGGGAGAGCGCGCAAAGCTCCTTTTAGCCCCGACCAGCTATCAATTACTACTAGAATCCCTAGCGTTACTAGGGATGGGCGGGGATGGCTCCGTCCATCCCATGTAATGCTAGAGATTACACGAATGATTGACAGGGGGCAGGGCTTAATGACGCGATTTGCATATGTCATGACATTAAGCCCCACCCCCTTGCAGCAATCTATGGCTTCGAAAAGTTGGCAACCCTGATATAGAGGCTACACCTTTGACTGTATCATCCACCTATTTGCATTCTCTGCTCCTCTTATTGCTTTGGCTGATGATAAACATATCCTATAATATTGCCTCACGTGTAAAGTCACTAAAAATGTAAAGTATTTATTTTAAAGAAATCAGTGTTAAAAATGAAATAATTTTAATTTTAATTTTAATTAGTGCCCTATTTTTACTTCATAGATTTGATCCCATTCTGTTGCCCCTTTAGCTTCTGTCCCTGCTTTCCTGCTCTTTCAATAACGTTCCTTACATCCCCATAGACTGAGCCTTCTGTAATATCAGACTAAAAAGGAAAGCACACACTGTACTATAAAAACACAGTGTACCAGACATAGAAGAATAATAATATAAACTACAGGTATAACACAAATTATTCACACAGCTGTAAAGTATTACACTCATCAACCTTTAACCCTTCATAGGTGATGAGTGATAGCACAGAGGAATTGGGGAATGAGGGGAAGTTTACCACTAGAATTTTGTTTCCTAAGCTATAACGTTTTTGTTTGCCTTGTGACAGGTAATAAGATGTCTATCTATGCTCATCATGCCTATGAAATGTACACTGCTATGTGGGGTGACTATGCTACCTATACAATGTTCAGTGCTTTATGTAAAATGAAATAGGAAGTAAGGAATGTGCCCTTACTGGCACATATTAAAAATAATGGGAAATATATACCATAGAGGGGTCTATATGGCACATGTAAATAATAGGGACCCTTAAGATAAGGTTGTGACAGGGGAATTCACTCCCATTTTCTGTGTGGACTGCCAGACCATCGTGCCTAATCTGACCCTGAGTGTGGTAGAATTGGGTGCAATGTTGGATGTGTCAGACAGAGCATGTATGTGTAATGTGTTTTTACATGCTATGAGGTCCCCCATGTTTGGAGTCACCTGTTCCCACCCAGTGTTCTGAGAAGATATTTAAATAACTTCCAGCCAAAAAAAGTACTGGTACCATGAACGAGTCAGGAGAGATGTTCAATGGGAAAAGCAATCTACATCTGATATAAATGACTCCACGTACCAAAAATACATCAAATGCATAAGAAGACATTTAGTACTGAATCTGTAAGTACTTACAGCACACTCACAATCCGATAAGAGATTTCAGTCACGGCAAACAATGTAGCTACTCCCAAAGGTGGCAAACCATGTGATGGGGCAAAGTAATACAAAAAGAATTCTGGGTCATATTGCTTACTGCACACAAATAGCAAACAGCTTTCTTTCTAAGCTCTAAATGAGAGCTGTTTTAATTTGTTTCCCCTTGCAGCGCAACATGGTATAGATTTGCTCTTTATTTTTTGCTATTACTCCAAATCTGAACCAGTCCCTATGTGTCAGCCAACATGTGACATTGCAATTCAATAAATTTACACGTTATATTGCACCATGAGAAAATGTATATTTATTATTATTTGTCAGTATCCCAAAATAATTAATTGCATTCTTCCGCACAAAATGTAGCACTGATTTACCATTGCTGTCAGTATATTTTTGGACTGTGTGAGTAGAAGACAGTAGAGAATCTTCTGGGTAGAACATACAAATTCCACAGATAACATCCTCGTCAGACGCAAACCCGAGGCAGAAAACCTTTTACTAGAAACTATCTAAACAACCAAGATATTATCACCCTGTATGTTCTATATAGGTTTACCCATTCTGCAAATTGTGTCTCAATACTAAAAAGTATACAAGACATTAGAAAAACTGAACTAAGCTTTTTATTTTATTATACTAGTCTGGGGGTAATATTGTTACAAAATGAATACATAAAAGTAGTCAGTACTTTTGTTTTTACTATTAATCTTTATTTCCCTCCAAATTTCTTGTTCTTGTGTACTTGTTTCTGGAGGTCTGGGTGCATCCACAGAAACAACGCCCTTTTGGTATAAAAGGGGGCCTGTACTCACCTGTTATAAATTGATAATTCATAAATAGTGCATTGTAGAAAAACAGGCTACAGACATTCCTTAGTTAAGTATATGCCCCACTGTAGTGCCCCCAGTTCTTTTTATGCCACACTGTAAGAAAAGGAGGTCCTGGCCCTGATAATCCCATTACTGGTCTGCTGAACTGAGTACCCCCACAAAAAAGCCCTGGGCATAGGGGATGTAGAGTAGCTACTGAGGATATTAAAGGTGAAGGAATGATGCATGCTCAAAGAAGCCTACTGAGAACAGAGGTGGGGAGGACCTAGGAAGCAGAAGTGTTCACTGTAAATTACCACCATTGTCTTGGTTTTAGAACATCATATCATGCTACTGCATAGGCTGCATTCTCATGATGGCTGCATATACTCACATCATGCTAGAAACACGTTGTACTGCAGTGATCTCAAGTAGCATATTTTATCCTTAAATTACTCATCCTCTGCAGCAGTGGTTCCAAAGTGGAAATTTAGAAGTGGGGCTTTTTAAACACAGCAATATAGATATATATATACATATATATATATATATATATATATATATATATGTGTGTGTGTATTTTTTTATTAATTAATTAATAAATTTATGTATTTCCTCGATTAAATCAGTAGAAGTAGTGACGGTATGACAAACCCCCCATATACGGTTAGAACTGCTGATTTCTGAAATAGGGACATCTTAAAGTTCCTTTTCGGATGTCCCTATTTCGAATACTCCCCAGTTGACAATTTTTTTTTCAGAATAAGTGAGTATGCCGATCAGCATACTTCACCCATTCTCATTCGGAAATACCGCCGCCGCGATATCCCTCCGTCACTGCTACCGCTGGACCGCAGGGACAGGTGAGTAAACTCTCTGTGCGGGGTAGGGAGGGTTAGGGTCAGACTGTATGGGAGGGAGGGTTAGGGTCAGGCTGCAGGGGAGGGAGGGTTAGGGTCAGGCTGCAGGGGACTGAGGATTGGGGTCAGGCTGCGAGAGATGGAGGGTCAGGGTCAGGCTGCAGGAAAGGGAGAA
This sequence comes from Limnodynastes dumerilii, assembly GCA_011038615.1. NCBI lineage: Eukaryota > Metazoa > Chordata > Amphibia > Anura > Limnodynastidae > Limnodynastes > Limnodynastes dumerilii. The sequence goes on along the minus strand of WWET01001080.1, from coordinate 309,969 downwards.
TTAGGGTCAGACTGCGGGAGATGGTGGGTTAAGGGTCAGGCTGCCAGGAAGAGAGGGTTAGGTTCAGGCTGTGGGGAAGGGAGGGTTAGGATTAGGGTAATGAGAGCACCGAAAGCCCAATGCTCCGTGGAGCGATTGCAATGCCTCATCATGTGCAATCGAAATCCCAGCCAGTTTAAAACTGCTAGGAGGAAATGGCCCTATCGAAATAGGGCCGTTCTAAGCGGGGACCCACACCTCCCCCACATACCACCCCAGTTCCAGCTCTGCCCTGTAGCTAAAATATCATACACACCAAGAGTAATGTAGTTAATAAAACATGATCAGTAACACTGAAGTATTAGGTGTCAGATCACCGCAGTGAATGTATGATTCGCTTTAAAAATGTCTATAACTCTCCCTACATGTCTAGATGTAATCTGTACCACCAAGTGTCTTGTTGATTTAGGAATAAGCTAATAATTCATTCATGTCTTCAGGCACTTAACTTTCAATAAAGATGTGTTTGCTAACCTCAGAATTTTGTTTGCTTTGGGTCTTTTTTTCAAAATAAGGTGTGTACTTCCTCTGTTCAATACTTCCCTATTGTTGTGTGGTGTTTTATTGACTATATGAAAAAAAAAATACAAAATACCTCTTTATATTACTTTTAAGGTAAAAACTTATCAGCCTAATTATATAAAAATAATGAACACACCCTTATAGAATTACATTTGTCACAAATAAAAATCCACAGTATTCAAATTGTCAGTAATGCTTTCTCGTGTTGCAATTCTGTAATGAAAACACAATAAAAATGTTCCTTTGTTGATATTTAGCTTTAAAAGGAGAGTGTGGGAAGAAAGATCAAAGTCTATTTTCTTGGTGTCATAAATATGCAACTCCAAAACTTTGTAAACAAAACTATATGCAATAATGCTAAGTAAACAACATACATTTCTTCACACAGGTTAAAAGAAAAGAACAATTCAAAAAAATTTGCCCTTTTTGTTGTTATCTAAACATAGCTTGTGTTTAGTGAAGGTTGTCTGCTTTCCGGCTTGCCTCTTATCAGACATTTTGTTATGAACGCAGCATAAGCCTTAAATTGAACAACAAACATAAATATTAATAGTTTTACAGTGCCAAGTTCCCTTACCGTAGGTGATTTCCATCCTGGAGTTGAGCTCAGCGTTGATATTGACCATGTCTCGTTTGTGATTCTAGTTTAGAAAAGAATTAACAGCCGATATGGAGGAACAGGTCCAGGTGAAAGCTGCGAGGCGAGGTGTTGTAAAACAAGGCACGGTAGTGTGTTGTACTGTTATCATATTGATTCTCTTAATCATGGCTAATGTAGAAAGAGATGTTAAACAGTAACCAGTCTCTTATGGTGACCAATCCACAAGGTTGTTGTCACTATAGCAACTCTAAGGCCTGAAACTCAAATATGGATTTTTTTTTTGCTGCGCCTCTTCACTGCTTTATTCAAGATATGAATAAAAAAATCCAGAATAATTTTGGAAAAAAGTCTTACGCATTTTATTAATCTCTTAATCATTTTAAAACAATTTTACACATAGCTATTTATTTATTAGCTTGTATTTTTCACACGACCAAATCCTGTGACTGGCGTGTACCAGATAAAGTATTTTATTATTATTCATTTATTTATATATTTATTTATGTCACTCTGAATTTTGGTGCAGTAAATGTTTACTAAAAGGGGCAGGTGCAAGAATACATTTATGGAAAGGTTAAACAGCAAAGTAACCTCAAGGTCCACATAAAGTATTGATTGTGTAATAATTGCTTCTCTATAACAGAGTTGGTGAATATTTAACCATGCAAAACTGACATAAATTACTCAGGTGTCAAACAAATGGCACTTTAATAGAACAAAACTGATTGTTTTCTATAAAAGGTATCATAAATGTCTGGAAGATTAAGGGCTAACTATGTCAAATTGATAGTATGTATATCTTTGAGGCTACAAATAAATAAATTTTCCACATTGGGACACAGATTACATTGCCACAGATTAGCCCCTCTGTGCTCAATTTCTCAAAAATTCCAAAGCAATGGAGTAAGACTAATACGTTAGGGTTAGGGTAGTGAGAGGGGAGGGTTAGGGTTAGAATTAGGGAAAGGAGTGGGGGACTATTTTTCCTTACCATTTCGGAGCACGGAGCTTTCGATGCTCCGTGGATCAATTGCTATGCCTCATCGAGGAAACGGCCGTTTTGAAATTCGGCCGTTCTGACGGGAGCCCCACACCCCTTCAACATATTCCTCTCCTCGGGAAGCCCCACCCCCAAACATGCCCTTTTTTCCTAAAAAGTCTAATTGTGACCCGACCACCCTGTCCTGTTTTTGTCCACCCATTTGCATCCAAACTCCTTGAAGGTCTTGTCTATAACTGTCTCATAACCTACCTGTCCAATAAGTCTCTCTTTGACCCTCTCCAATCCAACCTACACCCCTTCCATTCCACAGAAACTACCCTAACAAAAGTTTTCAATGACTTTCTTAATGCTAAATACAAGGACCACTACTTCATACTCATCACTCTTGACTTGTCTGTTGCCTTTGATATTGTTGAACACCCTCTTCTCCTGCAAACTGTCCACTCCATCTATCTCTCCAAGACTGTCCTGTCCTTTTCTGGTTCAATTTGGTTTAATTTCTGTGCTTCAGATTAGGTTTGTAGCATATCATTATTTATAGTTTGTTATTTTGTATAATTTCTCTTGGTAAGTTTTAAAAGAATTTTTTTTTCTTTTGTTAGATAATTGGTCAGCTGTGCTAATTGCTTTGGCTGTGGTAATTGATTAGTTCACTGCCTGTTATTTAAAGGGGGGGTATAGTTTAATCCTGCAAAGGTGTAAACCTGCCTGCTTTTTACTGCCTGATTTTTAAAGCATTGATTTTTTCAAGCATCTAGGAGTTGTAACTGGAGTTTGAACTGGATTTTGGCTGAATTTGGGCCCATTTATATGATCTGTGTGATCTGTTGTTGTAGTGAAGTTTGCTTCTACAATGTTTGGTCTTCTGCATTGCAGTGGTTGTGATGCTTTTGTTTTGCAGGAAATTATTTGAAACCTCAGGTGTTCAATTTGTCAGAAGATATCTTGTTTGGGGGATGAGATAGTTAGAATGCATGGTGAGATATGCAGGTTGTCTATTTCCTTGATGCCACCATTGCCTCAGAGAGTTCCCAGGAGGCATACTGGGTGGACTATGGTGAGGAATGCTTGTAAGAAGGTTCCAGTTGAGCAAAGACACATTGCACAAGCTGTGCCCTTACAGAACTCATATGCAGCACTTGGAGGCCTGGAGTGCATTACAGCAGATAATGTAGTGCATGAGGTGTTGAGGGAACATAATGGCGGGAAAAGGGAATCCATGAGAAGGACTGCACTTCTTGTGGGGGATTCTATTGTTAGGGGTATCTAGCTGGATAGAGGTTCTGAAATTAGGAATCAGGTGAAGTGATTGCCAGGAGCTATAGCTCCACGGCATAAAAAGCACATTTTAAATATTATAAAGACAGCGAGCAAGGAAAGGGAGGTTGATGTCATTATCCACCTTGGTACAAATGACTTGGCCAATGCTGGAGTTGTGGCTGTTATAGATGAATTTAGAAAGTTGTGAGATGCTCTTAAACAGATGGCAAATACTGTTACTTTTTCTGAAGTCTTGCTAGTACACAGATCTGAAGAAGGTAGAATGATGTGCATTAGTAACTTTAGGAAGTGGTGTCATGAGGAAGAATTTGGGTTCATAAAACATAGCCATGCAATCTGGCAAAACAGAAACCTGTATAAAAGGGATGGCTTGCACTCATCATCTGTGGGATCAGATCTTCTGAGTGAGCATGTTTTGCTAGAAACCATTTAAACTAGGAGAGGGGGGCAGTGATGCAAATAATGAAAATAGCTGCTCCCCCAACCAAGATGCGTTGTGTGGCCAGTCAAAAACTGACAGATAGTATAGCCGCAATATAAACATATCTAGCAATAATAATAAAAAAAGAATAGGAGATTCATAATGCAGCCTCTCAGAGTAATGTGTGTAAATGCTAGGAGTTTAGAAAATAAAATCCCTGAACTAATTGCAATAATGGCAAGGGATAATCTGGATATTGTGGGAATCACGGAATCATGGTGCAATGAAAATCATGATTTGGACCTAGCTATACCAGGATATAATTTATTTAGGAAGGACAGAGTATGAAAAATTGGAGGAGGTGTATTAATGTATATGAAGGAATGGTAAAATTCAACTTATTGAGTACAACTTTTTTCTCCAATACTTATTGGGAGTATTGGAAAAAAAACTGAGGCACTTTGGGTAACCATAAAAACCCAGGGGGTTATTCTTCGTACTGAAGTGATATATAGGCCACCAGGAAAAGATGAGGAAACAGATAATGGGCCGGATCCAGAACTACGTCCATCTTCCATATGCAAACTTCCATATGCGGTCTAAAAGACCGCATTTACGCAATCTACGTATAGAAACAATACGCAGATTACGTACAATAGCTACTACGCATGCACAGTAGCTACTGTTTATTGAATTACGTCCGTCTATGGAAGACGGACGTAAATCTGGATCCGGCCCAATGTCCTATTGTAAGACATTGCTAAAATGACATTAAAAGGGAAAGTAATAATCATGGGAGATTTTAATCTACCTGATGTAAACTGGGATAAGTCTTCAGCAAGCTCCACTAGAACTGGGGACATTTTAATTTCATTACAGGGAGCGTCCCTCAAGCAACTGATGAGAGAGACTACTCACAAAGAGTTCATCTTAGATTTGGTTCTTACAAATGGTGACAGAGTCTCAGAAGTAAGTGTGGGTGAGAACCTAGGATTCAGTGATCATCAAGCAGTATGGTTTAGTATAATGACTGAGAGAGACACATGCCGCACAAAGACAAGGATGTAAGATTTTAGGAAGGCGGATTTTGTGGAAATAGCGAAATGTGTAAGTGATTCTTTGGCAGAGGTAAGGCACACAAAAGGAGTACAGGAGCAGTGGGGAAAGGTTAGGAAAAACCCCAGAAAAAGAAAGCCAATGTGGTTTACAAAAGAGGTAACAAGCAAAAAAGATGGCCTTTTGGAATTATAAGCTAACTCAAAATAATGATGACGGAGTATTTTGCAAAGCAGAAGGAGGCTAAAAAGGTTATCAGGGCAGCAAAAGCACAAACTGAGGATATACTGGCCCACTCAAACGAAAAGGGGACAAAAGCTTTTTCTGGTATATAAATGAAGTGCGAAAAACTAAAGAGAGTATAGTGAGGCTCAAAACTGAGAGTGGGAGTCTTGTTGAGGGTGGAAGGGTTATGGCAGATCATCTTAACAAGTATTTCTGTTCAATATTCACAAAAAAAAGAGAGGGGAAGGGACCACTTTTAAATGGTAAGACTATTAATACAAAGGAGGCAAATACTACTGCTTTCACTGAGGAGCAGGTATTAAAAGAACTTTCAAAGCTGAAACAAATCAATACTTTCAAAGCTGAAAGTAGACAAATGAATGGAACCAGATGGGAAACATCTGAAAAAACTAAAAGAGCTTAGAGGGGTGCTGGCAAAACCATTAACTGAATTATTCAACAAGTCACCTTTAACTGGGGTTATTCCAGAGGACTGGAAAATAGCAAATGTCATCCCTCTGCATAAAAGTGGAAGTAGGGAAGAAGCGACATACTACCGACCAGTGAGTCTAACATCAGTAGTAGGGAAATTGATGGAAACACTGTTAAATGAACAAATTGTACAGTATCTTAATTCTAGTAGGATTCTAAGCAGCATGGATTCACTGGGGGAAGATCATGTCAAACAAATCTTATTGAATTTTTTGACTGGGTCAGTAAAGTATTAGATAGGGGGGGAGCTGTAGACATAGCTTATCTAGATTTTAGTAAAGCTTTTGACACTGTGCCACATCACAGACTGTTAAATAAGCTGGAAACTTTGGGATTGGACTTGAAGATAGTTGCATGGATACCATTTTGGTTCAGGATAGACAGCAGAGGGTTGTAGTAAATGGAATCCATTCTGGGGATGGTAAGGTAACCAGTGGAGTACCCAAGGGTTCTGTACTTGGACTAGTGCTATTTAATATCTTTATAGGTGATATTGCCTGTGGTATCAAGGGGAAAATATGCCTTTTTGCAGATGACACAAAGATATGTAACAGGGTAGACATGCGAGGAGGGGTACACAAAATGAAGGATGATCTAGGTAGACTGGAGGAGTGGTCAAGAGTTTGGCAACTGCAGTTTAATGCCAAGAAATGCAAAATCATGCACTTGCGGCACAAAAACCCAAAAGCTCAATATATCCTTAATGGCACTACATCAGAAACTACTGAGGCGGAAAGGGATCTAGAAGTCATTATTTCATGTGACTTAAAGGTAGCCAAGCAATGTAACAAAGCAATGAGAAGGGCAAGTCAAATGCTCGGTTGCATAGGGAGAGGAATTAATAGCAAAAAGAGAGAATTAGTGATACCCCTTTATAGATCGCTGGTACGACCTCACCTAGAATACTGTGGTCAGTTCTGGATGCCTTATCTCTAGAAAGACATAAATACATTAGAGACTGTGCAAAGAAGAGCAACTAAAATGGCATGTGTCACAAAACATACCAAGAAAGCCTAGAGGAACTAAACATGTATAGCTTGGAGCAGAGAAGGGAGAGGGGGGGACATGATAGCAACTTTCAAATATATCAAGGGTTGTGACCGGCTAGAGGAGGGTGGCATTTTTCAAAGAAAGAGGTGTAATAGAACACGGGGTCATGCATTTAAACTGGAGGGTGGTAGATTCAGAGGAAAATGTGCGGAAATATTACTTCACTGAAAGGGTGATTGATAAGTGGAATCGCTTCCCATCTGAGGTAGTTGAGGCTAGCACAGTAGAGCAGTTTAAACATGCTTGGATAAATATAAGGATATCCTAAATCTCAAACTAAATTGAGGGTAAATAGAGTCTAGGGTCAGTATAGTTTTAAATAAACATCTGGGCAGACTGGATGAACCATGTGGCTCTTATCTGCCGTCACTTTCTATGTTTCTATGTAACCCTCAGGGCTCTTTCCTTTGTCCACTGCACTCCTCCCTGTAAACCTTATCACTAGGTGAATTTATCAGTTACCTTGGCCTCGAATACCACTTGAATGCCAATAAAACTCAGACCCAAATCTCTGCCCTTAATGCCTCTCTAGTCTATAATGTGTCCTCCTGCTTCCCACCATTGCATCCTGGTTGTACTAACAGGGATGCAGGTGCCATACCGGCAATCATTATTCCAACAGTGGTATAGCCAACATCATGATATCAGCTCTATCACTGCCAATATTTTAAAATTTTTAAAACATTTTTGGAAAATGTCTGCATATTGTGACTGCACATGTTTACATCGGTGTTTAGCGACTTTTACTACTGCGCATGTGTAGTACATTTTTTATGTAATCTACATATCTTTTCCTAACGTAGATTGCGTATATGCGGTCTAAAAGACAGCATATACTCAATCTACGTAAGGAAAGGTTACGTGGATTCCGTTAAAAATTTACTATGCATGCACAGTAGTAAAAATCGCTAAACACCGGATGTATATTTTATAAGTCCGGTAGTCTGAATACGGCCCCAAATCTGGATCCTTGGGCTTCTATACTGGAATCCTTTCTGATGGCTGGGTGAGATTGAGTGGGATCTGCTAATTGAGAAGAGGAAAGTAGGGGGCTTTTACAGTGAAGGTGTCCCTATGTAAAGTGAGGATGAAATATTAAGGTAGGGTCCATGGATCATAAGTCCGTGCGTGCAAGGGAGTGGCTTCCCCTCGTCCGTACAGAAGTCTGTATGCAGTGGGGATCAGGCATAGGATAACTAGGGATCCTGTCCAATGTTACTAAATCTTCCCATCACTATTCTTGCTTGATGGAGTGCTACAGAATAGAACTACACTTTCTATTATCTGCAGTAAGCTTTGATCAGCTCTATCACTCATTTATCTTTCCTTGGGGGTTGCCAAAATAAAGTATATCTCAGGATGCCATGGTGTTATATTCATTATTTAATAAAATTTTACAGATACTTGACAATTTATGGACACAGTTCGAATGATCCATACATTTCACAATGTTCATATTTAGAGTAAATGTTACATTTACAAATAGAGATAAATGTAAACTGTACATTGGCCATATGTGATCATGTGGTATTTGTGCTTTATCGGTAGGCAATAGGTTGTGGGGCTTTGAAGGAAATATAGTTCTAATTATATATATANATAATTCTAGATTTTTTTTGGTGCAGTGTTGTACAGTCACAACTATTTAAGAATATACAAAATATTTGCAATTTTTTCTGTAACACTAAAAAACAGGAGATAACAAACAGACCAACAAGATCTCCATGTAAATTGATATTATGATGATTTGCAATCCAATCAGATTGGTGGTTTCCTGCTTGTGAAAAATTCGTTTTTGTGAAAGTTGTTTCTAACCTTAGAACTCAATATATGGAAATTTCAGCTAACATGTATCTACTCATTTAAGAAAGACAAAGACAACTGTCCAAGCTCCTACATGAGAAAGAACTTGGCAAACATTTTTTTAATTTGTGGAAATAACCTTACAACAGTCAGCAGCACGGATACATTTAAATATTGTAGCATTTAATAGTTTACAGATCATCATATTATCAATTGGTATATATACAGTACATACAAAACTAATGTTTTTTACATGATTTTATTTCAACTTTCATATGTTTATTAGCTATTTATGAAATATAACCCACTGGTGTTTAATGTATGCCTCTACTTTTTGTTTTCAATGCAAAGGAGATTAAACCATTTAAGTTGTGGTTGAGTTACTGATAGTCTTCCTGTGTTCGACATCTGGGTTTCAAGGTCAATCCAAGATCTAGGGCCAGATTTACTAAACTGCGGATTTGGAAAAGTGAAGATGTTGCCCATAGCAACCAATCAGATATGCAAAGAATACAATTAACTTGACTCCCCCTGAAATCAACATGGTTTAGTCCAGGATTAACTAAGTTCAAGTACTTAACTAAGTCTGGATCCAGCCCTTCCACTTTAGGCACCATATAATTGATCATTTCCACATTTACTGTCCCCCTCCTTTCCTGGGATCCAGCTATAACTGGAGTGACTTGCAAAACTTTGGAAGGTGGTATGTGTTCACTTCAGTGGAGATCTTGTGTGTACTTGAAACCCCATTGTAATGAGATGTAAATTTTATGTACCTGTATTGATAACAAGCAGAATATAATGCATGCAAAAATGCCAAGTAATTATATTTTCACAAAACCAGTGAGTGAACAGCCTTAGTGGAATGTACTTTTACATAAAAATGGTGTGGTTTATTAGTTTGATTTACCTATAGCAAATGTATTTATAATACTAGAAGGATTGTGTTTGGTTACATCTCATGAACTACATCTTAATACAATGTAAACTATAACTACTCTGAAAAGAAGAAAAACAAAATATATTTTATGGTAATAGTGTCACTGACATAGAATTTACAAATATAAGTGCTTTGAACACATATTGTGAGAAGATTTACATACAGAAAAGTTGAATAACAAAAAAATCATGAATTCACAGCTTACTGAACAGTTCCAAACAATGACAGAAAAGCTCAAAACTGGTCAGAGTTCAGAATTGAAGGTATTCACATACAACACAAAATTTAATAACAAAATGGCTACATTATGCCTAAAGAAATGGCTGCTGGGTATGATTTTACATCATTGCACCTAGATAGTTCACACAATGTACTTTAATGTTTATCCGCAGTCACCACTGGACACATCACAACTGCCCTTATTATAATGTGTTTTTTTTTATCTACAACAAAATGACAGAATATGTAATAAATATACGATTACATTTGTAGGAAAAGACCTGTGAGCTGATTCAGAGATGCACTTACTCCTTTTTTAGGTGCAGGTGTACAGCTCGGCTAAACCATTTTTCAAAGTAAGGGGTGTTAATTAATTTAAAATGTTTTGCATGCAGGGAAAATACTTGCTAAAGGGAGGTGTCCAGCAGAAGGATGTCCTCATTTAATGCAAATTTTTCTTCACAACAATACAAGTTCTTGCTGCAGCTGACTATCCCCTTAAACTTTATACAGCTATTAATTATTGCTGTTATTTCAATAACCTTATTCTACAAAATGAAATCACATTTGTTCACACTGCTGTGCATATTCTCACTGTCATATGTACTCTAACAAGATACGTGGGTCGTCCCTCAATTTGTCAAACCAGGCAAACTCCTAACTAATTGAATACATCACTTTGAGCTTCATAAATTACCTTTTTAATTAAGTGAAATGAAATCAGCAGCTGCATGAGCCTCATCCCTTATAAGACATTTGATACTGTAATGAAACGGCAAAATCATGAACAAATTTATGTCAGGTCCAGTTTCCTTGCTTAGTTCAGAAAAACCAAGAATGTTGTGGTCTGTCAGGTTATAAATAGGGGACCAATTGTGACTCAAAGTCATTTGCTGAGGGACACCGAAGTATATGGACCGCCTCGCAGGATCCTGCTTACAGAAGACCGCAGCACCCAAACTCTGCAATCAAGAAAGAAGACTGCAGAAATGTAAGTAGGAAATTTTATTAGTTACAATGTTTTGGCAAGCACTGTTGGGACATTATAAAAGATTATCGGGGCACATTAATCATAACTATTTATTGGGCCATATTATTATAAACTTTTTATGAGGGCACACTATTATTATTAATTATTTATGGTGGCACATTGGACCGTATTCACATTTAAGAAGGGTATCTGTGTGGTAGCCTCCACTGTGGTGGCTACTGTACGGATTTTGTGGTTCAGAGGTCTGCATGTAGGAGAGCAGGTCACTCTCCCTGCTCTCCTATGTGCGGATAGTGAATCTGCATGCAGGACCGCTACCCTAAGTATTCTACATGGAAGCCCTTCCATGCGGGATACTGAATCAAACGTAAGGGCTTAGCCAAGCCCCTACTGTATAATTTGCATGTATTATCTCACCCCCATGCATATCTCCTACACATGGGGTGGGCATGCGGGGGCTCTGATCTGTATGGAGTGCTGCACTGGTCAGCATGCGAAGTACGTAATGTACAGAAGTCAGCACACTTACTTAAGTATCAATCAGGGCCATTATTAAGTATTTATCGGGGAAAAACTATTAGTAACTATTCATCGGAGCACATTATTAGTAAGTATTCATCTATGGTGCGGCACATAATATTCTATGCAGCAGAATTCTACGGGTTAATGGCATGCCGTGCTAAACATTTTAACATGAGAGAAGGGGTATTGTTAACATTTTTATTATAAATTACTTTATTTTTTATTTTTCATGGTTTTTTTGTGAGTGTCGAATTACAGCAAATCGACACTCACAAGCGGCGCATTTAAATGGCCTTGATTTGGCTGCGATTTTACTAATTGCTTAGTAAATCCAGCGATTTGTATGCCTCTTCAAAGACGCTATGGCGATCTTAAATAAGGGATTTTGAAAAGGCAGTATTTTGGGCAATTTTATGGCGATTTTGCTTTAGTAATTGCTTTTTCTCCTAATTGACTTTAGTAAATCCAGCCCTTGGTCTCTTCGGAAGCCCATGTGACTGATTTAAGGCAGACCATTATAACATTGAGGTGTTAGCTGAGCCGGGTTTTGTAGAGACAGAGGAGGGTGCATAGGTAGGCAGCTGGGTAACAGTTACAAGGGGTGGCAGAGGAAGGAAGAAGCAGGCCAGTTCTGGAATGAGCAATCCCAGCAGATTCACCAGATTGGATGAAGAGCATTTCTGAATCGGTAGAGTTGAGTGAGACTCAGAGACCTAGGCAGATTATGCTGGTTGGGGATTTAGGGCTAGATTTACAGCTGCAAAGGACATAAGTATCTGCAGCAAATGTTTTGTCCCTCCCCCATTTTTCCCATTTTTAAAGGCACTTAAGTGCCTGTATATATGTTTCATCTCACGAAAATATGCACGGAGATCCCTTCCCCACACCCTCCTTGGCTCAATTAACTACCTCCCCCACCCACTATTCTTAAAAAAATTCATGAGGCTGCCATGGCACGCCTCTTCCTTCTTAAAAAACTATGTGCTGTCTTTAAAGACCGCACGCATTTAATCTACATAGCAATAGTACATAAATTCTTAAATATACACAGCTAGAAAGCAGCAGATTCTTAGGTGTAAATCTGGTCCTTAATTACTAGGAAGGTAGATAGGGCAATCTATTACTGGGACTGCCAAACAGTAAGCTGTATTGTGGATTCTCTTGATAGATTGTTGAGAGGGGCTGGGAATGACCCGGCGGTCTTTGTGCGTGTTGGCCCCAATGACCGAGTTAGAAAAAGATGGGGTGTCCTAAAGAATGAGTTGAGGGACCTGTATCGTAAACTTAAGGCAAGGACATCTAAGGCTGGATTTTCTGAAATACTATCTGTGCCAAACGCTAGTCCAGGTAGGCAGTGGGAGATTAGGGAGGTTAATGCGTGGTTAAGAGATTAGTGTAGGAATAAGGGTTTTACATTTTTTTTAGCACTGGGCTGATTTCTTGGTCAGATGCCAGCTTTATTATCATGATGGATTGCACCTAGGAATGAGGAAGGGGCTTATGTACTAGGGGAGACAATGGTTGGAGGAGATTTTAAATTAGGTTTCGGGAGGGGTGGGGGCAAGCAAGTTTTTATGTAATAGACATTAAGATCAGTAAGGGAGAATTTAATAAGTGTCAAGGGGGAGGAGAGGGGGAAGGGGAAGGGTGTAGCTGATAAGGAGGGGCTCTTGCTAAAACCATTAATAAAAACAACCAAATCAAAGCAAAAAGGAATTACAAAGGGAGGCAATAGACTTATGTGTATGCATGCAACTTTAAGAAGCCTGACAAGTAAATTGGGGAAGTTAGAACTAGCAATGAATGAGCAAAATGATATTATAAGTATTAAAAGACATGGTGGAATGATACACAAGACAAGGCAGTCGACCTTGAGATCTATACTCTCTTCAGGAGGGAAAGA
>WWET01001080.1:274752-291398 GCA_011038615.1 Limnodynastes dumerilii | reverse complement strand
TATTCAACCATATGTGCCTCCAGCCCCCCTCAGTATTCAACCATATGTGCCTGCAGCCCCCCTCAATATTCCCCCATATGTGCCTATAGTCCCCTCAGTATTCCCCATGATATGCCTCCTGCCCCCTCTCAGTATTCCCCATGATATGCCTCCAGCCCCCCCTCAGTATTCCCTATGATATGCCTCCAGCACCCCCTCAGTGTTCACCATGACATGCCTCCAGCCCCCCCCTCAGTATTCCCCATGATATGCCTCCAACCCCACCCCTGAGTATTCCCCATGATATTCCTCCAGCCCCTGCCTCATTATTTCCTCAGATGCGCCTCCAGCCCCTTCCTTACGTTGACGACGGCGTCCTCACGCGCACGGTGCCAAAACCCTTGTTGTGCCCATCATATATAATGTAATACTAGTAGACCAGGCGGATTGGTAATAGGCCTTACAGGGACATTTCCTGGTAGGCCGATACCCTAACAAGGTTGCCAAGAGTCCTCCACAAATATCTATTTTTTTAACAGCTGACATCTAATCCCTAAACAGTTGCTGTGTCCCACTCATTGGCCCAACTCTGTTATTGTACTGTGGAGAAGTCTCAGTACACACACTTCCCTGAAGACTGAGGGGCCTCCTTAATACAGATCCAGAGTTGGGCCGGTGAGTAAGCTCATCGATAGCTGAAAACACAAGGGGGATATTGGAAGGCTAGACACACAAGAGGGGCAAATTGAAAGACTGAAGGCAACTCCTAAGTTCAGTACCTGAATGGATAGAACACTCCCCCATTCAAATACAGAACTAAGATCCCTTACATGTCCATAACCCTACCTTATGCTGTCCGCACATAAGGGTAAATGTGCGGACGAGACAACTGTACATAAGGGCTAAACCCATCACTTACTGTTTCATAGCACCCCAGCCCACCATGTCTATAAACTATGTATTATCCATTTGACCCCCTATCCATACATTCAGCGTTCTGATGTGTATCCCTGGTTTCTGGGCCGGCACAGTATTGCACCACATGGCAGCGTGCAGAAATGATCTGTCATTCTTAGTTCTGGATCTTAGGGCCTGATCCAGCCTCTCGCTGCCCGCTGCGTAAGATCAGCATTTGTGCTGATCTGCGCATGCGCCAGGCAGATGTTGTCCGGCGTAGTTAGGGAAACCCTAACAGATGTTGTCCTAACTGTTGCATAGTTACGGTTGAGGGGGCATTCCTCGCCGTAACTACGCAACAGTTACGGAAGGAAGGCGGGGGAAACTAAGTAAATGAGGGCGCAAGGGCAGTTTAGGCCTGTTACGCTTCTGTGGCTGGCGTAATTTCACACTGTTACACCGGCTGAAGTTAGGGTAGCCTTCAGCCGGCGTAACAGTGTGTAATTACGCCGACCATAGGGGGAGTGTAGGGGGAGTGCACCAGAGCTACGCTGGCCGTACTTACGGACAGTGGCCGTACTTACGGACAGTGGCCCAGCGTAGCTCTGGATGAGGCCCTTAGTTCTTATTGTACTGTATTTAGTATTCTAAGACCCGATTCCTACCTTCAGAATTGATATGGTAAAGCACATCCTTACTGTATAATTTAAATAGCCCCACCCTTTGTGTTCACTTCTGTCTTGCCATCAGAGACCTGATCCTAAAATTGTGTAGATGTGTGCGATTGTGGCTCTCTAATGTTGTAAAAGCACTGCAAGCACTTGTTTTCCTTTCCTAGTGAATGGAAAACGCAAACTTCTTGTAAATCTGGATCCTGTCCTATGGGAGAAGGACACATTTTTGTTCAATATTAGGTGCTAAAATAAGACCTGTCCCCTCGTCTGTCCAGACCTAGCTACATAATCATATTTATGTGTTATGGACCAACGGCTAAACATGATGACTAAACTATTCTTACCGTCAAACTGTTTTAATATAGCAAAAGTGTGTAATATAAAAAAAATGATAGTATAAAAGTTAGCAGTGTCCATTTATACCATTCATATTCAATTTTACAGTAAATCAAATGAATTTTATTATTTGAATGCAGTCAGTATGCTTTTCTTTTGTTTATTGCAAACGGATACTAAACTGCAATATTTTAAAACAGTTATTAAGACTTGAACCAGAAAACATCACCCCTCAGCTCTAATAATAATTGCAACAGATGAAATTTGCTTCCTCTGCAAATCAACATGGTATTTGCCTAGGTGTAAATTTTCACCTAATTGCCTCTTTCTTTTCAAACACCGGATCTGGTCCGATATCTGTAGGAGATGCAAAAAGGATTAAGCAACTTTTTGTACTGAAAGCTTTCCAGAGAGATTGCTCTTTACTAAACACACCCTCAACACTAGATTTCCTAGCATTAAAAAAACCAAAAGAGATATTTACTTACTTTATTGAATAATTGCACACCAACAAGACCGCTTGCCTCCATGTACTTCCCCATACGTTGATGTTATTGCAAGTGTTAATGGCACAACCTATTTTATTGGATGATGCCCATACCATCTGAAAAAAAGGGAAGGTTTTGCTTTTAGATGTTTGACAGTAGTTCACAATTAAGAATAAGTAGATAAAATTGCTATTGATTAATGTAATGTTTAACTAATTAACTTATTTATGAGTGTATGTAAAGGTGATGATGAAAAAAAATGCATATAAATGGTAAACACGGACACTAAACAATAAGAAGGTGATCAGTTCAATGATCAGCGATCAGCTGATTGGCCTGATTATCTTGCAGTGTATGACAAGAATCGATATGTCAGTAAATTGCTTAAACCCTTGCCGGTTATATCAACAGTCAAAATGTCCACAGATCAAATTGTAGACAGGTAAAAATATTGACAGTTAAGTATTATGTTAGTATTACATATATATTACATATATATTATTACATTTCTGAAATGTTTTACAATGTTTTACAAGCCGTCTGCTTTACATTAAGTTTACAGATGTTACAAACAAGTACTAACATAATACTCAACTGTTGACATTTTGACCTGTCTACAATTTGACCTGTCGACAATTCATACCAGACCCATCTAAACTGTCCTTAATGAACTGACCCAATAATTGGATCATTTAGAATTCCTGATTAATCTGGCGGCCACTTTTAGAATTGGAGCAGAGCAGAGAAGACGTGTGCCCAATATACAACGTCTCTTCTAGAGGAGTGTTATGGTAGAAACACAGAGATCTGCAGATAATTGTTACATCCTGAACTGCTGTATCCTGCTTTGCCTCTAGGGGCAGACCTAATTACCTAAACCTGTGCTTTGGCTTTATCTATTTCTTCCCCCAGAGCAAGGTGTGGGCCATTATTTCCTGCTCCTTGTTGCTCTATGTTAGCTTGCTGGTTGCTCTCTGACATATTCCTGTTATCTGCCTCCACTTGTCTGTATTTCTGCTTGTAATCTGAGGTTCTCCTGCAATCCTTGCATCAAACCCCAGATATTCCTAACAATAATGAACCATAATTAGACTTGTGTCACTGCTATGTCGGAGCTCTGAGGCATTAATTCTGCCAGCAGAACCTGGCCTTAAAACTACTGCTGCATCCTCATGTAAAAAGAGGAAGCATTGTAAGTCTAAATATTACTTAGCAAGCCCTCCGTGTTCTACTTACTACGACTAATCCCCTCTAACACTTGCATAAGCAATGCACATCCCACCAGTTAGAAACACTTAAAATATGCAAAAGCATGTATGGTTGGCAAATGAGAGTATCTTCCGATCCTTCTAATCTAGTCGTATCCTCCGATCCTTCTAATCTAGTCCAATGACATGAAATCCTTTATTAGGAAAAGATCCAATAAAAAAGGAATATATAGCACAAACATCAAAGTAATTAAAGCTAATGACATATTGATGCTTTGTGTGCTTAGATTTCAGTAGTAGAAGTAATCATTTCTACTTCTGTTTTTGCTTCATTTACTAGGTAGTGTGAGTTGTGATACACAGTGCATGTGTCTAAGGATGTGACTGCAAATAACTACTCTTCTGAAACAGATGGGAATCTCTGCACTGCTCCTAGGGCCTGATCCAGCGCTACGAAAATTCGCAACGACGGGCGAATGCGAACGTACGCTCGTCGTATCAACCTACACGCCCCTCGCACTCCCATAGTAAAGTCCCTGCTTACGGCGGCTATACCCTACACTGGGTACGACCGTCGGCCGTACGAAAATTCGCAGAGAATACGCTGAGAAAATACGCTTAGCACGCCCATACTGTACAATTTAAATGGCTACCCCCGCCTCCCAGTAGTAAAACGGGCGCCCAGCCGACCATCGTAAAAAAAATACGCCCAGCGAGCGAAAAATACGCTAACGATACGCCCGCTATTCGCTCATGACGCTCAGGCGACCGGAAGCTGTCATACTGGGCATGAGCATTGCGAATTTTTTGCCGAAAATTCGCATACGATGAGCGTACGCTCGCTTGCGAGCGTTGCTCTGGATCAGGCCCAATGAGAGTGTTTTCCACTCTTTGCAAATGGAAAATGTATGCATTTCAAGAGTGTGGAAGTGCATGCAGCAGCCTGGAAGTCTTTCTGATGATGGGTCGGAACGGGTCACTTACACTAATGTTAACAATAAAATGTTAAACACATATACATAGAGAATCTGACACCTAATAGATTATATAGCCATAGGCTAAGGGATGATATACTTGGCAGGAAAATCAATAGTCCATAGGTGATAATGAAAAAAGGAATCTGAGCTCAGATATTAATTAGAATTAGTAGTAAGGAACATTCCAATAATTAAAATATCACAAAAAGTATATATTGCACTGTCTGGATCTTATAAGATAAAAAACAGTCCATTGAACTGCACCACTCAGACACTTGTACTGTAAATTTCACAGGGACAGTATCTTGAACAAGCTGTTGTAAATTCCGTTGTACCGTTGGGCTACAGTAGATAATATAAAAATAGAAATAGGTATGTTGTTACTCACATATGCTGTGTTCTATGTCCAAAGTACAGATAGTTAGCCGCTGCAGGCCCCCCCCCCCCCGTGTCGGAAGTGCTACGTAATGACATAGGTCTTTTCTTTGTATAGTTAGGTACGTGCAGACTTCATTAGCTGTGCATTATCCGTGCGTTTAGGTGCTTAAAATTGGTTATTATTCAAAGAAGCGTAACTAAACGCACTGATTATGATTTTGACTAGTAAATTTTTTTTATTGTTTTAAAAACATCAAGTACTCTTTTTAACATATGTAAATAAAAGTAGCAATAAAAATACAACTTTAAATACAAAAACTCATGACATACTTAACAAAACACAAATGCATACTGTGTGAAATTATAAATACAATGATCCACTATGTATAGAGTGTTTTATAAAGATAAACAACACAAACAACCAATACAGTTAAATAAATAAATAAATATTATGTAATCTATTGATTAAAAACACGTAGCAGGTATGGCCTCAACCAAGAGATGACACATGGACTCACACTAAACAATTTGGTTCATCAACTTACGAGTGGTTGAGGGCTACCTTAACTTTTCCTGTGCGTATGTTAGTTTACTCCAGGCACTCCTACCTGTGAATCAGTCCTAACCCTGTTGGAATGCCCATACTATACATTAGTAGCCTGTGCAGCTCATTTGCATTAAGAGTCTTGCTCCTCTAGCCAAGCATGCGGGACTCATTCCGTGCCGATGTGCGCATCAGTCCTAAGTCTGACGTCCGCGTTTGTGAATCAGTAGGCTATAATTTTGTTCGTATATTTGGGTTCTGGGCATGCACAGTTTAACTGATCATATGTGTGTACTTTGCAGACCCAGTCCATACTGTCCTTTTGAAATGCCCCCCTCCACCTACCTTTTTTTACTTTCTACATACGGAGTAGTGGATGCCCCTTCTTATGCATATCATAAGGCAGGGAGTTAAACTCTATGTGTAATGAGTTTCCGTGTGTAATATCTGGATGGTGCATGCGTAAATTGCTAAATATTCCAAGATACTCAAACTTAATACTTTGAGTACTCAATACTCAATACTCAAACCTGCTTATATTTAGACCCGTTCTTAAGTGTAAATCCAGTCCAAGTAATATTAACAGTGCTAAATATAGTGGTTTGTTCTTGGAGGTTACACAATAAAATATACTTTAGAAATTCTATAGCAGCAGCCTATTCAGGTAAAAGGCGTTGCTATCACTTTTAAAATGGCAGAGACAGCAGGAAAGAGTTATAGGGCGCTAACAAATATAATAACGTAACAAATTAGTGAGGCTTGTGATTAAGTGTAAAACATACTTTAATCATTAAATGTACCAGTAAAAAAACATGAAGTAAATATTAGAAATACTGCTCAAACAGTGTCCAGTGATGGAGATATATTGGTATTTAAAAGCAGCCCAGCAGATATTTCAAGTTCCAATTGTTGTATACAATGGGTACCGCTATCTGGATTATAAAGTCATAATAAGAAAATCCCAGATATTTGCAATATAGAAAGATAAATGCTTCCCAACACCAAGATAAGAAACCAAATAGATCCACCAATTCAAGTAACTGGATGGTAGGCTGACGTTACCAGATGCTCACAGGCTCCAGCTGCAGCAGATGAAGTAGCAGCCTCCAATATATAACTCCAGCTCTGAGACGTCACATTTCCGATAAAACAAGATATACTAAGATTTCACTCACGGCTCGCTAATAACTGATTCATTCTGGATGAATATTTTCAAGGAGGTTTTAGCAAGGAATCGGTCATTTAGCATACGGTACAAAACAATCTCCAAAACACAAGATCAAGCATGACACGTTTCTCTACCCACAATGGTGGCTTCGTCAGAGGCAATGGCTTGTGAGGCTTTGTCCTAATGAGTTATATAACACTCCAATTAATTACATAAACCACTGGTGGGTAAAACCTTCTACTTAGAATGCAGAAAGTATATATATAGTTAAAACACTAATCGCAAGCTTCTCACACATAAAATATCACACAACAGTAAATCACTTACAATAAAAGTAGAAATAAAAATCTCTCTCTCTCTTTATGTATATTACAACTGAAGGGAAAATTACTAATTATCTAATATATATTATTTTAAACATTCTCATTTAAGCCAAAAGGATGTTATGTATTTCAATAAAAAATCCAAAATGCTTCCCGTCTTCACAATAACTTATAGCTGTAACCTAACCCAAATTAAACAAAAACTCAATCTCCACTGACGTTAGTTAAGAGACCACAGAGACTAATTGCAGTTTTGTCAGAAATTCTGTTTGTGGAACACTTAGAGAAATAGTTCAGTGGAAATAAGGGAGTTAATAGGTGATTGAGAGACAGAAGATCCTGCTGTTGGAAAGAACAGTTTGGCCAATACAAACACTGGAAGAGATATGTCTAAATTAAACCCTTCATAGAATCTCTGCCCAATTTGTGTGCGTCAGTTACAGCACTGTCTGATCTCATGTTCCTGCTGTTTGCCAAAGAAGATGCTGTAATAGTTTACTTTCAATCTGATGTTAGAATATCTGCGTTTTGGACTGGAAGAAAATAAACTGTTCTGACATTTAGAAAGTAAGACCTGATTTTCTTTTTCTAAAAGATGATTTAGTACCGACAGCCAAGGTAAATGTTTTTCTGTCCTTTTAAGGTTTACATGGATGATTGCTGAAAAATTAGCTGCCTACAAGACTGATGGGTTAGTTGACCTTCAGCAAAGAAAAATATTGACCTTCAAACTGTATATTTTCTGCTACATGATGTTAAAAATAGAAAAACATAACATGTGATTACATATATTGGATACATACATATTGGATGTTGAATACACTTATGCCTGAAAATTTGCATGTGATGGTTTTGTTTATCACTACTTCATAGAAACTGGGAAAGGAAAGATACATGTCAGTTGATTTTATTTATATAAGTCAGGCTTACTGCATACTTTGGGTGTATCCCTGGCTACCGACACCATGGATGAATCTCATCAATGCTTGGAGTATATGGTTGTGAGAATCTTCCTGTGCTTGGGCCAGATCCAGACTTAAGTGCAAAGTCTGTACATTCGCAGCCTTGTGGCTAAGAACTTACAGACTTTGCTATCCCATATTCTACATGGAGGTGATCGGTACACCTCCCTGATGTCCTCCATGCAGAAGGCAATTACAAGATCTCCACCCTACCTTAAGTGTTCCACAATTAAATATCTATGCTCATCCACGATATGTATCTGGTATGCATGGCGAGTGGGCCAGCCCCCGTATTAAGACTGAATTGTGCATCGGGTGGCCGAGGTATGCACAGTACCAATTCACGACTGACCTATTCTGTAGTATACGTAAGTCAGCTGCTTTTCTCAATTCTGGATCTGGTTCCTTGAGTCTATTTTTTTGGAAGCTGCAGCTTCTACTTTCAATTACTTTTTGAGGGAACAGGTACAAGTTATCTTATGGGATATCTGACCTCTTGTTGGTTAAATTCTCCTTATTGCTTGTTTTGCATCAGAACTGTTTAGTGAGTGGCAATGCTCAGCACAGGACAGCCTAGTTGGCAGATGAATATTAGCTCTTATTTCAATTGGGACATGTTCTTAGTAGTATTATTTTTCATTTTCTAAAAATAAAATGCTCATTAAACAAGAGGGACTCCCTCTTTGCCACCACTAAGTCTTGACTTGTGTTCAAAACACCAATCAAAACGGCTTCCAGAGCATGGGTCCCAAAGTTCTGTGGTCTGAACTATGGATCCTAGTTAGATCCCTGTGGGACTTTTACTACCACCTTCTGTTGATCCAAAGACTTAGGAGCTGTAAAGACAGTGCTCTTCAACCTCTTCATCCTCTCCATGGCCTTTCTGACCCATTTTATGGAAAGGGATAGTGTATAGAGAGTGGTGTGTCTACTGTGGAGAAGTGAGGGTAACTGGCCCACCTTGCACCCATGGAAGATATGCCAGCCAGCACCGATGCACTAAGCTGTCCTCTGCCACAATGGGAGAAGCAATGGCAACGCAGAAGACAGCACTAAGCATGCCCAGAGCAGTTGGGACATGCCAGATAGGAGGACAGGTCGCAAGTTGCCATCGTCATTTATCAGTCGTTAAAGAAGCCTGACTTTTTTTGTTGGTTCCAGTGATGGGTAAACTGATTAATTTGCAACAGAGAATATCAATGACCTTGACAATGCTGAACAACAGAGTAGTTCAATAACTGATATTAATATGTATCACAGAAACAAGAGAGTTTGCCACATCTCCCTAACACACTACAACCACACCACATAGAAATATCACCAGGAGAACAGAATGCAATGAAACCTAAGGCCAACCACAAAAACCATCTGCTATTCCGTATTCCTGGTTTTATAAGAAATATAAATTGCCAGCTGTCACTTAACACTTGTCTACTGACGTTTACATGAAATGTGAGAGGAAGACTTTCTTCCCTAGGAAATAAATATCTGGCTGTAAGATTGTACGCAGGAAAACCGTTTATGGAAAAATAGTTAACTGCCTGCAGATGTAAGGAGAGGTGCCAGAGAAGGGTGAGGTTAGAATGAGGGTAATGATTTGAAGTAAGTTACTAGACAACCTTATGAAATATGCACAGATATTAAGAAAATGCAAACTTTTTTTTATAGAGAAAAAGAAAAATTACATCTTATTCATAAATAGATTCTATTGACTTAAAATGAATGTCCTGTGAATAGAGAAGAGCTCAGTAATTCCTAATTGAAATCTCCCTATCCTACAGGGTTCCAGATCAGTTTAATTCCTCAATGTACAGGTCTATGATGGCCAATCATCAAAGACGCTACAGTTCTTCTCATACTACGCTACGCTGACTCTAAAGGTGATGCCCCTCACAACAGAAGGCTTTGGACCAGATCCAGAATTACGTCTGACAGCGACGTACACAAGCAGCATATGAAAGTTATGTGTTTAGATCGATCTTCACACGCCTGCTCCAGATGTCACGCATCTGATCTCTGAACGTACGGAACACAGAGGGGAGTGCAAAAATCTGGATCAGGCCTTTGTTACTAGATGTGTACTGGATGAAAACTTATTGCTATCTAATCTCCTAAAGCCACATGATCTACCTACAGTATTAGCAAAATATAGGAAAAATCTCTTCTTG
Source organism: Limnodynastes dumerilii (assembly GCA_011038615.1). Taxonomy (NCBI): domain Eukaryota; kingdom Metazoa; phylum Chordata; class Amphibia; order Anura; family Limnodynastidae; genus Limnodynastes; species Limnodynastes dumerilii. Next base: position 281,296 of record WWET01001080.1, on the reverse strand, counting down.
TAAGTTCAATGTATAAATTTAAGCCTGAATGTTTGGTGGCAATCTAATTCTTTATAATAATGTGGTGTTTTCTAAAATAAAAACTACGTATAACTATAGACAGTATCTAAGGTTCCGTGAAATCTTATGGACCTCAAGAATTCTTGAATAGGGAAAGTCATACAAATGACGATTTCTCCATCTCTTTAAGCCACCCCATGCCAACACCCACTAAAATATTTGAAATTGTCAAAAAAAACTGTTAATTTACTAGGCTGAAACTTCCGCATGCGCCGGGCAGATGTTTCATATCTGTGCATCGGGCATCCCTAACGCGAGAGTAATTAGAGGGGGCATGCCAATCCTATGCTCACCGTAATTACACTAGAGTTAGTGAATGAAGGCGGGGGGAGGAGGGCAGGGTTAGTTAGCTACGCCCCGGTCCTGGCGTAATTATACTCTGTTATGCCGGCTGAAGTAAGGGTAGCCTTCACCCGGAGTAACAGAGTGTAACTACGCCAGGACGGGAGGAGTGTCAGGGGGGGTGCATAGATGATATCGTAAGTCTGGATCAGGCCCATATGCCTTTCTGTCGGGTCGGCGATATGACCCGCTGCAGACATGGTGGGCGAGGGGCAGTAGAGTAAAGACTTGGTTAGGCATTTACATACAGCCTTTCATTAGATCCCTGCCCAATTTTATGGGGTGGATGCATAAAGGTTAAGTTAAAGCTAAGTGTACAGTGCCATACTTGTGCCAGGAGTGACTACCCTCACATGTGCGGAATATATATATATATATATATATATATACATTCATGGAAACATAGAATATGATGGAAAATAGGCCCAGTCAGTCTGCTCAATTTTATTTTATTTAAACTAAACTGACTCTAGACTCTTTTTAAATCATTTAATTGTGTTACAGTAGCTTTAACCACCTCACTTATCCATTACCCTATCAGTGAAGTATTTTTTCACGCATATCCTGTAAACTTAACACCCTTCAGTTCATGGCCTTATGTTTTAAATCACCCCTTCCTTTGAAAGATGCCACTTTCCTGTAACTGGTTAAACTGCTCTCATATCCCCCTGTTACTTCTCTGCTCTAGGCTATACTTATTTAGTTGCTGTAGTCTTTATTTGTATGTTTTTTGATGCATGACATGCTCTTTTTTGGTTTCCCTTCTTTGCACGTTCTCTAATGTATTTATGTTCTTCTGGAGATATGACCTAAAGAAATGAACACTAAACACTAAAAACACATGTAAAACTAATCTAGTATCTAGTATGCCATCTGCCTAACCGGAAATAGGACCCACAAAATCTAGGCAATGTCATATATTTGTAGCATTAAACAAAGGCATGCATCCTGTTTTTCCCCAGTGGTTGTGATATAGCAAGTCACAGACTACCTTGCCAGTCACTGAGGTTAAATGTGTCAGCAGCTAGAGGCTCAAAAGAAGTTACTGGAACTATACCTGTGTATAATGGCTGCACACTGAACCACTACACTTGCTTGGACAGCTGGGCTTACATTCTCGTGGGTATGGAAAGGAGTAATGTTGTTTCTCATCATACCAAGATTTGACCAGGTCTACAATAGATCTATACCTGCAAGATAAAATCATTTAAATTAGTAAATGCTTGTAAAATTCACACAAATCCTTTTACTATACACAGTATATATAGCTGTATATAACGCATACCTTCCAACATTTTTTTATGGATAATAGGTACACCTGGGGGAATGTGTCTGTGAAGGGGGCGTGGTTTGCCCAGTGAAGGGGCGTGGCTCTAATCTGTTCTCATTTGCATGTCTTATAGGAAAATTTTATTTTACACCTTATCATATGAGCTAAGCATTCACAGGAGAGGGTATTGTCACTTTAGCAGAGCTGTAGGAGTCTGTCCCTGCAGTACTGCTATAGTCATCAGATGCTGCAGGAGTGGAAGGTGAGCATAGGGGGCAGGGAATGAAAGAGCCAGAATCCGGTACAGGAGGCCTTTTAGCCAGCACAAACCATTAAAAAAAGGTGTTATTTTGGTGCTCATGGTGGAAATGTTTATTGTATTCGACAGGTTTACAGCATTTACAAACTTTGGTACCTGCTCAGCTCACTCTGATGACGAACTGATAGCAACAGAAGACAGGTAACAAATAGACAGATACAATTACTTAATTTCTTCATTAAGGGCACATGGCACATACTATATCATCCTTTATATGCAAGTATGTAATGAATCTGTTTTTTTTTCAAAGCTACAGCTAAAGAGAAAATTGTGGTGTTTTTCTATAGAACTTGCTAAAGCGACGCTTCTCGCGGGTGATTAAAAATCGCCTAAGAAAAGCTCCCCTTAGTGAATCCCGCAATTTTCTTTCAAAAATTCATAATCGCCAGCCAAAAACGTCTTTTGTAAATATACCCCTATATCTCTTAAGTGATACCTGGGAGATTCTAGGAATGATTGACAGGTGCTTTTAGTGGGTATATGGACAGACATGTTGCTTATCAATACACTTCCTCTTTTGTGATTTTATGGCTAGGTCACTACCAAACATTTTTAATAGGGAAGTTAACAGTAATCACAGCAACAGGAAGCTTTTCAGAATCAATACATGGCTCAGTGTGTTGTTAATTCGCTGTAAGTTATTGCTAAGGTGGTGTCATAAAGTCATTTAGAATGCCAGCTATTTTCATAGCACTCAAATCTCCTGAGTTAAAACACTTAAGTGAATGAAAGCACACATCCATGGTAGTAATCACAGGGTAGTAATTAAGATCTGGATGTACTACCTGCAATATCTTGGAGTATTTCCAATACATTAGTGGTCAAAGTGAGGGGTATTATCTGATGTCACTTCTACTATTGCTTTCATTGTAAAGTGAAATGTTGTTCATACACTCATGTCTTTATTTTGATGAAAAAAAAAAGATTTATTTACCTTCCGGAATGGATGGAAAGATTTTGACCCACATGACGCAAGAGCTGGTTAGGCCCATGGTCCCATTTGCACTGGTTGGCCCAAGATTCTGCAGATTTGGCTAACCGTTCATCCCATACCTTAATGAGGGAGACATGAGAATTGGAAAAGCTTAAAAACAGGTAGTGTGCATGAATACACCATATACCTATAAATACATTTCAACAATTTGCACTTTAATGACAGTCAACCAACTACCAATGGCATACAAAAAAAATGGTTAAATTGTTTAACAGCAATGGCCCTCGCTCCCATGAACAACATCATGACAATGGACCAGATTCAGACCCCTGCACGTTTTCCGTGCATGCGGGGGTCTGTAATTACGCGAGACAGAGGGGAGTGCACGCCCCCTGTTACTCCCCTCTATCGTGTGAGCTTTATGGCAGCTTAAGTGACCTAGCGCTATTAAATCTGAACCCGGTCCAATATGATCATGGCACATGGAGCTAGATTTACTAAACTGCGAAAAAGTGGAGATGTTGCCCATAGCAACCAATCAGAAGCTTGCTCTCACTTTCCTATTACATGCTGGAGAATGTCAGATAGAATGTGATTGGTTGCTATGGGAAACACTTTTTCTTTTCCTTATCCGCAGTTTTGTAAATTTAGACCATGGTGTTAACTAATATTATATATTGCCTATGCAGAACTCAAACCAGGGGAATAAAATCATTTTTCTTTATACAATAAGTTTCTTTATGTACATAAATTACATAATATTATTATTATTATTATTATTATTATTGTCCCTTTCCTACACAATGATCCTTGCAAATCATCATCTGGTATGGAAGGCCATCCATGGGGTGGGAGGGACTGTGACATGAGTCTACTATCTAGAGCAGCTGACAGCCTTAATGGGAACTTGTTCCCACCTCAATGGACAGCTGCTGGCTGTAACTAAATATTGTAAAAGCTGCATGATAGACCATTGTATTTTGCTCACATTAACCACTAGATGTCCCCATAACATCATTAAGAGACAACTTTTGGTGAAGCTATTAAATTAAATGGTATCCTAGAGACATAAGGGCTGATGTATAGGACCCATATGCCCCTTAATTTACCACTACCAGTTTAGGCTATTAGAATACATCAACATTTCATTTCAACTTTTCATGCATTAGATTAGATGTATGAGACATATAATAATAGATTCTCCATTACTGCTGGTCCTGTGACTCATTAAATTCACATGTGCTTAATTAAGCAGCAAAATACATGAATAGTAGTACAAATTATAGTCATCTAATGCTGACCCTGTATTTATCACAATAATCAGTACTTTAGGTGACATTTACACCTTAACAGGTTTTGGTGTAAGTTTATGCTTGGTTACAGATGTTTCAGCACGGTGGTGAACAGTACCACCCCATTGGGCATTTGAACTGGGCCCTGTATCATGGAAAAGTCCCACCAACTTATTTTACAATGACACGGCTACTTGCCGGGATGTAATAGTGGTAGAGGTTGGCCGGGATCGCTATCCATATGCTATTAGTCCCCGGCAGGATCATACACAGAGCAGTGGCACACTACTAGCATATTGTAGCAGGTTGGCCATGGCTCTGTAAATGAAGCGCTCCTATTGGCGGCCATGTTAGTGAAAAGTGCAAAATGGAAGCTAACAGTCCCACATTTTATCATACTCCTCGTATCGTGCCTCCACCGCATTAAGAATACAGATAAAATGCAGCTGTATACATTTTAATGACTACGGAGTGGATCCAGATATTCCATTTTCCCTTTGTTTCCGAGCATTTGGCTTTTGCCCGTTTCTTTATGCTGTACATGCGCCTGAATCTGTGTGGCTGATTGGAACCCATAGAGGACTGACACTTCCAACGCCTTCAAACAGAGGGCTGGGTAGCGATGACAAGTAGTTGGGGCTCTGTATTACAATGTAAAAATGTGGTGCATACGCACTAAGTATGTGTCCTATAGCTAAACGGAGGGTATATTATAGTCAAGTTTGGAAGGTGTTATGTCCAATGGCTTCATAGAATTCTTTTATGATATCGATAATAATTTGTATTATTCTATTACTCAATGCTCCATCAATAACAATATATCTTGATTGAATGTTAGAGCATGTCTGGTGGTCATAGGTTGCATTGCAGTGGTTTTAGTTCAAGAATGATACTATACTCGTGTGTATTTTGTACTGGATTGTTTGATGTAAGTGTGTGTGTGTGCGTGTGTGTGTGTGTGTGCGCATGGTGGGGAGTAAATACATCACTATAATGAAGGAAGCACTAGACAAGTTGAAAGTTTATCTGAGAGGAGGCACATATAAAGCATGTGGACTGAATGGTACCTACTAGCACCACATTTGATGTATCCCATCCTGGACCCTGCACTTACATAGAAACATAGAAAGTGACTGCAAATAAGAGCCACATGGCCCATCTAGTCTGCCCAATTGTTTATTTAAAACTATACTGACCCTAGACTCTATTTACCTTAAATTTAGTTTGAGATTTAGGATATCATTATATTTATCCCAAGCATGTTTAAACTGTTCTACTGTGTCAGCCTCAACCACCTCAGATGGGAGGATATTCCACTTATCTATCACCCTTTCAGTGAAGTAATTTTTCTGCACATTTCTGCACATTTCCTCTGAATCTACCACCCTCCAGTTTAAATGCATGACCCCGTGTTCTGTTACACCTTTCTTGAAAAATGCTACCCTCCTCTAGCTGGTCGCAACCCTTGATGTATGTGAAAGCTGCTTTCATATCCCCCTGTCCCTTCTCTGCTCCAAGCTATACATGTTTAGTTCCTCTAGCCTTTCTTGGTATGATTTGTTACACAGGCCATGGACCATTTTAGTTGCTCTTCTTTGCACAGTCTCTAATGTATTTATGTCTTTCTGGAGATATGGCCTCCAGAACTGAACACAGTATTCTAGGTGAGGGCGTACCAATGATTTATAAAGGGGCATCACTACTTCTCTCTTTCTGATACTAATTCCTCTCCCTATGCAACCAAACATTTTACTTGTCTTTCTCATGGCTTTGTTACATTACTTGGCCTTTAAGTCACATGAAAGGTAAATCCCTTTCCGCGTCAGTAGTTTCTAATGTAGTTCCATTAATGATATATTGAGCTTTATGATTTAGCATTTTGCACTTACCATGTATTCCATATTAGCAGCTGGAGGAAACACTTTGGACCGCACCTGGTTGTGATAGTCCAACAATGCACTCATGTCTCTGGAAGATATGAAACGTTTCCTCCTATTTCTAGGAATCCCAATGCCAAACATGAGATCACTTTCAGTGTTGTTGGAAGGATGCAGCAATTCAGTAGCGCTGGCCAGCACAAAAGAACTAGACAGCTGTATAATCCACAGGAGCAAGCCAGGGAGGTACAGATGGATGTGTATCAATGTCATATCTGTACTGTGGAAAATTGGAAAGCTACAAATTGGTCTTCTGTCTTCAAACGTTGTCTTCTACAAATAAAAAAATCTTGTTAACTTTACTGTTAAGGACATACATTTTTCTTCATAGACATTATTTTATAATTGTAAAAGAAAAAAAAAATGATATATTTATATATATATATATAT
>WWET01001080.1:200862-227318 GCA_011038615.1 Limnodynastes dumerilii | reverse complement strand
GGCTGGCATTAAGGGGGCAGATGGAGGCTGGCATTAAGGGGGCAAATGGAGGCTGGAATTAAGGGGGCAGATGGAGGCTGGCATTAAGGGGGAAGAGGGAGACTGGCATTAAGGGGGCAGATGGAGGCTGGCATTAAGGGGGCAGATGGAGACTGTCATTTAGGGGGCAGGTGGAGGCTGGCATTAAGGGGGCAGGTGGAGGCTGGCATTAAGGAGGCAGATGGAGGATTAAGTTAAGGGGGCAGATGGAGCCTGGCATTAAGGGGGCAGATGGAGGCTGGCATTAAGTGGGCAGATGGAGGCTGGCATTAAGGGGCAGATGGAGGCTGGCAATAAGGGGGCAGATGGAGGCTGGCACTGGCATTTGGGGGCACACATGGAGGCTGGCAATAATAATAAGGGGCAGACATATGGAGGCTGGACATATAAACAGGGGCAGACATATGGAGGCTGGCCATATTAACAAGGGGCAGACATGGATGATGGCACTAATAAGAAGGGGAAGACATGGAGGCTGTCAATAATAATAGGGGCAGACATGGAGGCTGGCAATAATAATAAGGGACATACATGGAGGCTGGCAATAATAATAAGGGACATACATGGAGGCTGACCATATTACTAAGGGGCAGACATGGATGCTGGACAAATAATAAAGGAGCAGACATTTAATAAAGGGGCAGACATATGGAGGTTGGAAAAATAAACAGGGGAAAGACATATGGATGCTGAACATAATAATAAGGGGCATATATTTAGGCTGGATGTATAAACCGGGGCCGACATTTGGAGGCTGGACCAATAATAAGGGGCAGACATATGGATGGCTAAATTATTAAAAGAGGCATGCACTAGACCTGCTATCTGTTCATGTCAGACACACCCACTTTCCCCAGACACGCCCACTGGGCGGGTAAAAGACACACCCCTTCTACCAGGCCGTGAAAATTTGTCCCTCTTTACAATTCTCAAATGTTGGGAGGTGTGGTCTCAGGGATGTGTTCATAGTTCTCATTATGCAGCATTGGTCAGTAGGCAGCAATAATAGTCGGCTTTTGAGTATTGTGGTATGATTTGGTGATGTTATGAATAGAAAATATTGTCATGGCAAGTCTTAAGAAAAGTAATGGCAGCTTAGCGGTTACTGCTTATCTGAAAGGCTCTACTGCTAATCTGAAATGAGTAGGTTAGAAACAAAAGATAGTTTTTTCAATATACCACAAAACGACTTTATATAGGCAACATAAAAAGTGAATTTAGGGGGATAAGATCTTTGATTCATCACAGTGTGCATAGGACCGAAACCGCCTTAGACATCCGTCTGTCAGCAAAGTCTGCAAGGCACCAATTGTGCATCACATTTGACAAACATCTGAGAGAGAGTAAGGCAGCTCCCTGCTGGAGCAAAGCGAACACCTGACATCTGCAGCCGGTGCTCTGGTCTGCTACAGTACTTCTTTACAACAGCAGACTTTCCTTAGTGGTGTAATGGAACATTTTTCATGTCAATGTGCCTGCTATATTTTTCTAGGACTAGGGAATTCAGTCATCTTGTTCTCCATCTTCAAACAAGCAATCCGTTTAGTCTAAGTAAAACAGCCTTGTCATGGAAAAAGCAGTTGGCAGAGAAGCATTTCACTGTCATAAAATGGTCAGAATATGCTAGCCTAGCAAACATTACATACCAACCACATGGACGTAAACTGAGTTACAGAGGAGCTGCAACTATGGAACGAAGTATTTAAAGCACCACTAACCCTAAATAGGCAATTAGCTCTATGTTTAAAAAACAAAAACAAAATAAAGCTATAAATAATTATCACATTACTATCAATGAACTAAAGATATTTCAGATGAAGGACTGGATCCAGCCTTCTGTGAGGATGAATTGGAATTCTGGATAAGAAAGATGGCGCAGGACACATCTATATTGTAAATTTGACATCCCTATAGAAATTTGGATATTGCGGATCCAGATCCATGCTGAAATAGTCCCACATGCACAATCCCAAAAAGAGGGTGTTATCTATCCTTTCAGAAGTTTGGATCCAACCACTGTTATAAACAAAGGGTGAAATATATTCCCAGCAACAAAGAACTTCTGGTTAGTTATGGCAATGAAGGACACGGCAATAAGATTCTTTAGGAGAATGTTAACAAAAGAGAGCGATAGATGTCACTGCTGCTCAGAGAAATAAACCCAATGTCAAGTGTCTAACGCTCTGTCCAGGTGTGTAAACACTGACCCTTTCTTTATATAAAGCAGCTTACATCTTTGTTGTAATTGTCCTCATTATGATGGATTCCAAAGATCCAAAATTCCAGACTGGAGTTCAGAGTAATTCATTAGCAGTAGTATGGAAATTAATGCCCAAGATATGAAACATCATCTCCTGTTATAGATGTTGATTTGTAGAGAAGTAACTATATTCGGCAGACAGCATCCTGAAAGTACTTCATTTAAATGAAGTGGCTGAGTAAAGTTCAGTGAAGCCTGTTTATATGTTGTATTTAGATATTTTTTACACTACACATACATATGTGATTGAAAGGCATATGTAATATCAGGGTTGCCGACTTTTGAAATCTTCCCTCCGGGGATCCCAGGGGAAGAAGCTAGAGGCTGACATGAGGATGGGACTTAATGAAGTGATTTATGCAAATCGTGTCTTTAAGCCCAGCTCCCTTTCCTGTGCTACCTTTATTCATAGTGATCCAGGAGTGGGCAGGGCTTGATGACAAAAATCACATCATCAAGCCCCGCCCATTCCTAGTAACACTAGGGCTTACTATTATGAGAGGCCTACCTGCTTCTCATGTGTGAGATCTTTTGGCTCTCCCGGGATATCGGGAGAACTGCCTGAATTTCGGGAGCTCTTTCAAGAGCTAATTGAAGTAAAAGAAACCCCACTTCTTATAAGAACCTACACAAAACATATCTGCAGTATTTACACCATAATGTCGACTGGATCATTGAAATAGTTTGTACAGAGAAAATGTTATGTCGGTGTTAACACTCGCCGTGTCTAGGCAGCGGAGACTCCTTCCCCATTGGTTGCTTCATCACAGCTATTCTCCAGCAACCTCTGAGCATGAGGTTATTCTCAGGTTACTGGTCTCCTTCTTTCATTCAGCTGGAGGCTGGGCTCAAACCATGAGCTAATTGGTCCTAATTACCAGGCAATTTAAAATCAGCTCAACCTAACAGTTATAGTGCTAGCCCCCTGCATTTACCAGCTGTCTTGTTACCTCAGATTGATTTGACTTGTCTTGACTTTTACCTATCTACTCCTTGACTCTCCCTGTCGTCTCCTTGAACTTCCAGCTTCCTGCTTCTAATTATTGGCTCGCCATTCTTCTGCCTGTTTCTATCCCCTCTGGTGCCTGTATCCTAGTAGTATTGTGTGGCAGTTGTCACTAGGGGCTGTGACCTGCTGGTAGTCAGCAGCAAAGTCTGTATGTTAGCCTTTGTTGTGGAGGCTATGTGCAGAATTTCCTTTTAAATCTGGATCAGGCCCATGTACTTTAAATAGTGTGCCACGTCCAGATGCTTAATATACCCCACATGTAATACTTGATGAACTTATAGAGGAACTGGTAGGATAGGCATAGTAACACATATCCATAGCTGTCAGCACTCCTAACTTTGTCAGGGCTATTCAATACTCAAACCCAAAGGGAATAAGAAGGTGGACATAGCATTGCATAAACATAGCAGGACAAGGTTGTGGTTTTGGCACATCTTGCACAGAAGTGAGATTGCCCTGACCTTTTTACATTTTCCAAGTGCTTACATTGTGGTATTTTGTCATCTGCATCTCAATTACATATAAAGCTCAGTCTCACTTTATATTTCACTGGAAATCAAGTATGTTATAAGCTACAATACATCTTGGTATTACAAAGCACAGGCAAACAATCCAAACTCTGTTCTAACCCATCTAGCACAGTTCTCTAACACCCAGATAGAATCCCAAATACTGAAATTTTGCCCATTTCTGATGATGAAAGCATATGTTATTGATACAGACATATGGCCAGATCCAGACCTAAGTGCACTTTAACTACGATCGCGTAGCGTATTTGCGCGATCATAAGTACTATGCACTCCCCAGGGCACTCCCCTCGGTCACTCGTAATTTAGCTGTTTTACAACTATCAAACCCTACCCTAACTTTTCCACGCATAACCGCGCTCGTACGTAGCGTCCTGATGGTCGTAACTGCCTAACCCTGCCCATACTGCACAATTTAAATGCCTCCCTCCGCCTCCATTGCGTATTTACGGCTAGCATAGGTTGACACGCCCCTCCGTATGTAGTTACAAAATAGTTACGTCCGACCAGAGTTCCGATGCGTAACATCTTCTGTGTGTATGCGGAGAACATACAAAGAGTCGAAGTTACGCTAGCAGTTTGCGGAACTTCGCTGTTGTACTTAGTTCTGGATCTGGCCCATAATGCTGAGTAACATATACATTTTTATTAGACCACATATATGCCAAGGAAGGATTCAAATGAATTGTATTGCTGGTTAATATAAGGACAAATAATTAACTAAACAAGTAAAAAGAAATGCTTATGAATTAGGGGAAACCACTAAATAGAATGAATATGACATATTGCTTGTTATTGTGACACTTCATGCTAACTATATTTAGAATATGTCTTACCACAGAACCAGTACGAATTTTAAAACACACAACAGACAGTGTCATCAATCACTAAAGTACAGAATATTTCAAATCCACTTCCAAGGACAATTTGCTTTTTGGATGAAGGCTCTAAACCATGTAATTAATACATAATAAAAAGAGCTACTAAAAATGGTCCGGATTCACACCCCCAGACATATTGCACATACATCCGTAAATTACCGATAATAGCTACTACACATGCGAAGTAACTATTTTACGTAATCTACATATTGTTTCGGTACGTAGATTGCGTATATGCGGAAGACAGCATATACTAAGCAGATGCTTAGAACTATATCCAAATGTTTGTTCTGTGAGACACCTGAAAGAAATACTATTTAGTTAGACCAAGGAAGTGATTAACATACATTATCAAGTACATTTCCCAACGATTCACCAAAAAAGATAAAATAAACAATTATTAAAGAAAAAACCTGTGATATTTTTTAAACGCAATAGTGTAAGTAGGACAAGATCACATTTAGGGTGGATGAATTCATATTTTAAATTTCAAATTAAATATTCTTGACAAACTCTGAAAAGGAAAAATTAGGAAATCAGCAATGACACTGTAGATGTATACGGAGAGTTTTCTGCATTGGACAACAAAGCTGACAATCAACATTCAACTCCAGAAGAGAACGACACACAATTCTTGTAGAAATCACAGACTGATCTACATGAGGGGTGGAGAGAAGGATGGGATCTAAAGCCCGTATTCAGAGTACCGGACGTGTAACATATACATCCAGGGGTAGATCCAGAACTACGTGTGCCGTACGTTTATTCGCGGAGCGTATTTTCATACACATAAGTTCGCTACACTCCCCTCGGCACACCCCTTGCACGGACGAATTTTGTCAAAATACGCTACCCAAACCCTACCTTAACTTTTTCTAATGTAACAGCATACGTCCGCTAACGGACGTACTGAGTACGTGAACATACGCAGCTTAGCACGCCCATACTGTACACTTTAAATACCACCCCCCGCCTACTTCACGTAAAACGCACGTATTGTTGACTAACGTAAAATTGGCACGCCCACACGTAAGTATTTACGTGACACATACGTGAATTTCCCATACGTTCACAATTACGCTACGTGAATGTGCGTATTTTCTATGGTGCGCATGCGCAGTGCGTACGTATCTGCGAATTTACGTCTCCGCCACGCGGAAAATCGCGGAAAAGCGCAGTTCTGGATCTGCCCCATTATGACAATAATTCACAGCCTTTTGTAGAAGGAATGATTTCTAGATCTAGAACATTTATTTATTTGTTGATACATTAGATTTATAGAAGCTGAGCAAGAGTTTGAAGTAGGGTAAAACAGGTGCAAGTGTAGACATCAGCAAAACCTTGTTGAAATGTGTGGTGTACAAATGAATTAGATATTTTTTTGCTTGCAGGAAAGATACTTTGCTTTTGCACACAGAATGTAAATTCTGCATAGTTTCAGGTTTCATTTCTATATTAGAGTTGAGATAGGTAACAACACCTGTCAACTTTATTTCTTTTTGCATAATTTAAATTTGTCTCCCCCTATCCTCACATGCAATATGGTTTACCTAAGGTATACACTGGCATCTGTATTGCCCTAGTCTCTATCTCTTTAAGACGGTATAGGAATTGAGTAAATGTGACCAAACTGAGGGTATCACCTGTGAAAGATGAATAAAATATCAATATGTACATGTACTATTTGCTGCACGAAATTGTGATAATTTATTAACGCAATTCTTTTTTTACTCGTTTACAAAAACTCTTTATGCTCTGGAACCACCACAATTGTTCAGAACTTCTACATATTTACCTTAAATACACCCATCAATAATGTATTTTTGGCTTTGCTACATCCAGTACAAACAACCTCTAATGATTTGCTTATTTCCGAGATCAGTGTTAGAAATAGTTGTAATAAAGAAAATGTCACATTGGGAACGGTTTTTATATCTAGACATCTCGCAAGGACATCCCCGTCATCACAAAGAAACTGTTCTAAGCAGCGAAAAACACCTATAAACCCATGCAAACCAATTAGAACACATGCAGACCCTTCCAGTACCTGAGTTGTGTTTGCAAATGGGCTTCTGCTCTTCTGGGAATTTCTGTGTGCTTCACAAGAAAAACCAAGGGTAATCCCTGGCTGTCAGAACCCTTTAAGCACCTAGCGTCAGATGGCATACATCGGTTACACTCTCTGCAACGAAACTCTGAATTTCGAAAAAGGGACATCCGAAAGTTCCTTTTCGGATGTCCCTTTTTCCTATACTTACCACTTTGTACTTTTTTTGTATGAATAGATGAGTATGCATATTCACCCATTCACTTTCGCAATGCGTGATATCCCTCTGCCACACCTCCGTCGCTGCTATCACCAGACCTGGAACAGGTAAGTTAATTATCTCTGCAGGGTTAGGGTTAGGTTTAGGGTCAGGCTGCAGGGGAGGGAGGGTTAGGATCAGGCTGCAGGAAATGGTGGGTTAGGGTCAGGATGCAATTAAGGGAGGGTTAGGGTCAGGCTGCCAGGAAGGGAGGGTTAGGGTTAGGGTAGTGAGAGGAGAGGGTTAGGGATAGGGTAGTGAGAGGGGAGGGTTAGGGATAGGGAAAGGAGTGGGAGACTATTTTTTTTTACAACTTTTAGTACCACAGAGCTTTCCGTGCTCCGAGGATCGATTGCAATGCCTTTTCGAGGCATATGAAATCAAAATTTTGAATCGGGTTTTTCAAAATTGGGAGTTTCTATGCTGGGACCCACACCCGGTATACATTACCCCTTTAGTGAACACCCTCCCAACCCCTTCCCCCTCCTCCCTCAACACAGATAGCAAAATAATGACACAGAGACTATTTGGGTCTAAATTGTCAGAATATTTTTACGCATATTGGAACTAGGATCTGTATGCTTTTAGATCCAAGGGATACTTTTGCCAATTAATAACTTAGCTTCCTCCAGTTTGGTGGCAGAGAGAGCATGGCGTACATCAGACTCGACCCTGTACATCGCATGATACCGGTAAACACATTTCTATGGACGGACGAAGGGTGATCCCTGGCTGTCAGAACCGATTCCATGCAAGAGAGTGTTTAAAATATGAATGTTTGGATAGAGCTGCCCAGTACTAGCTGATCTATACTCATTTTTTGCCTTTAAATCAGATCACATGTAATTTGAAAGCCTGTATCCAATTAAATTGAATTTTTATACTTTAGAAAATAGCAACTAGAGTTTATTTGTCCTTTCAGATTACTATTACTTATGAGAATTCTCTTTCAACAATACATACATTTATACAATACATTTCTTTATTCATTTTAATTTAATGTGCACTCAGCAATGCTTATCTTCTACCATATAAAGATGTAACATTTTGTACTTCTGCAGAAAAATGAATTTTCATAAGTAAAAGCCAAGGATGCACTAATGCAGTAACAAAAGTCATATTTCCCTTTGGGACTTGCAGTTTTACATACCTATAGTTGCCATGAGATCACTCTAAATAGCACTATTTGACAGTTTTAGCTGTTAATTCCATTTGAAATATCTATAGCAAACATTCCTTATGAGTAGCTGAATCAAACAAAGCAATGAACCATTTTGTATCTCCTTTATGCAATCCAAATGTCATTTGATTGTTTTACAATGTAAGAAAAATAAAATCTACACCCTGGATCACTCCTGACTTTTTAGCTAGGAATTTAAAAGGGAAATGTTGTTATAGATTTGATAACAATCTTCTGTTGCTAATCTAGCAACTGACAGAAACAATAGAGACTGTGGGCTGTGTAGAATTAAATAAATATGAACATTTAGAGCTATTTTCCTTTTGTTTGTTTAGGATTAACTTGATACATCCAAAAACAGGATCACACAGATCTGATCTATCTCACTTCAAAAACATAGTGTTCAGCTAAATGTTGAAGTTAGCTCCAGAGCCATGATGTTTTACTTTACTTACTACAGTCTAATACTGTAAAGGTGGGCCAACTTAAGAGGCATTGAAGCAAGACATTTGTAGGCGCTCTTTCTAGTACAACATATCAATGCATGGCATGGTGTAAAGGAAGCTAAAAATGCCACACTACACTATAGCTGTAGTTTGGACCTGCATACTAACAAGTACGAATATGGAATATGATCTAAGAAACATATGTTGAGAGCCTTGGTTTCTGTGCTGTGACCTAGATCCAGCCTGCGTGTGCCACTGCAAGGTATGTACAAGGGTCAAAACATTTTAAAGATAATACTGATACTAAGGGCCAGATTTACTAAGAGGTAGGTTAACAGAGCCATATTAAATATTATGATAGGAATGGGGGCCATTTAACATACTATTAAAGTAACGGGGGCCATATTAAACATTATTATAGGAATGGGGGCCATATGACATACTATTATAATAACAGAGGCCATATTAAATATTATTATAGGAATGGGGGCATATGACATACTATTATAATAGCAGAGGCCATATTAAATATTATTATAGGAACGGGGGCCACATGACATCCTATTATAATAACGGGAGCCATATTAAATATTATTATAGGAACGGGGGCCATTTAATCATTTAATATATGATCGGGGGACATTCTGTATGCGGCAGCATGCACTTTACCCTTGGCATGCTGCTGCTTATGATACTATAAAGCAAAGCATGCCCTGCAAAACATGGGCATGCTGTGCTTTATAGTATCATAACCGGCAGCATGTTAAGGGTTGAATGTCTGTCGTGGCTGTGTTTTTTTAAAGAATCAACCAGTTTCAAAAATGTTATATAATAAAGAAGTGCTTTATTTTTTTTCTTACAGTTTTAAAGTGGTTTTTTTTTCTAAGTGGGTGTCGATTTTAACAAACTCTCACCCACCTCTTTTTATTTGCACGAGTTTTGGGCGACATTGCAGAGATTTTACAAATCGCTGTATTGTAAATACAGTGATTTGTATGTTCTGCCCTTTCTAAATCACCATGGCGATTGTAAAAAACTGCGATTTAGAAGGGGCAGCATTTTGGGTAATCATTTGGTGATTTCCCTTTGGTAAATACAGCAATTTTAATAATCACTGGAAAATCGGCAAATAAACAGCGATTTTTACCAATCGCTGCTTAGTAAATCCAGTCCTAAGAGTTATAATATTAACACTTTGATTGAATTGCTATACTTCCCATGTAGTATACTTATTAGAATGCAAATGAGCTATAAAATATGTTGGTAATAAGAAAAGACTTTTACAAATGCATTTTTTTACTGTATAAATTGAATACACTGGACCTGATTCACACTTAAGAAGCTCCAGGAAACTTAGTAGCTTCTTAAGAATGAAACTACACATGGTAAGATAAGGTAGCCTTATGGCACTCTTATGTGCCATAAAGTACCTAAAAACGGGTTGGAAACGACACTGTAACCTGTTTTTTGGATCCTTAAAGATTTAGGCAAAAGTGGTTGTCAAATACGATTCTCCATTATAGTTGAGCAATCTTTATGGGGTGAGCCATTTATATCATACAGGAAAAGGCGTTCTTAGGCAGGTACGTACGTGAAGCCATTACGTACATCAGTAGTTACGCTGTGTAAAGTTAAGGTAGGGTTCAGCAAGAGTAAAACGGCCAACGTACGTACGTGCCTAGGGGAGTGTCTAGAAAATACACCACGCAATGAAACTTAATGGAAATGTAGCTCTGGATCTGGGCCATAGTGTTTGGGGCTTATATACCTTTACCTGTTATAGCTTGGTTCCACCTCCATGGGAGGTCATTTCTAGTCCATGCCACATATAAACAATAACTCAATCCCTATAATATTCTAGAGACAGCTATGTGCTAAAACGTATATTAAACACGATTTTAACAGTGCAAGGCAGATTTGCTAAACTGTCATTTGTAATTCCCTATGACAGGAAACTTCAGTAACCAGTCAGGCATCTGCAAGTACATTAATAAATAGGCCCCTAATGATTTGTACTATTCTTCTTGCACTATACCAACACAAGGAATTAGGAATTAGTTTAGTTCTTTACATACCATTGTAATATTAATTGGTAGTATTTGAGGGATATTTTTCAATTGTCAATTTTTGGATCAAAAAATGTTCCCCTGTGAGGCTAAATTGGCAATGTATCAACTATGAATTTTCTTTAGAGTTTTTCTGCATAAATACTGTTAAAACAATGACTGAACTTAATATTCCTGTTTAATCAATAAATAATTGTTGACTTTTTTGGAGAAACACATTTCTAGGTGAACTTGCGGCATTGTAGTAAGCAGAACATACAGTTTACACATGCCATAAACCCTGATTCAATATAATATAAAATCACACTTCGATCTCTATGGAGACTTAGCAGGTTACATAAGTAAAGTACGCTTTATTATAGGTGACCCATAAAATGTGCTCATTATACGAGAATGTTTTCCCTGAACTCTGGGATTTCTATAGCAGTCGTATTCCGGGACATCTTGCATTTAGTGCCTCAATCTGCTGATACAGGCATATTTTTTTATGGGAACTGTCAGTAAACAGACAGGTCCGTGCAGCTGAGTAAATTCTAACAGTGTAACCTAATGAATCCAGCTTAACATTTTTCTTCCAATCATAAAGTTAAATTGCAGATGATTGCCTTGATCCTCTAACAAAACATACAGAAATGTTCTAAGAATCAATCATAAACAAGGCACACAATATCTACTGCAGAATGCAAAAATAGCTTTGTACCCTCTATGCATCTTACAGCAATTGTATAAAAAGTTTCTAGTTCAGAAGTTTGTATGTGATTACCGGGGGTTATAGACTGCTCCTGCACAGAAGATGCTGCACAGAAGATGCTGCCCAGAAGATGCTGCACAGAAGATGCTGCCCAGAAGATGCTGCACAGAAGATGCGGCACAAAAGATGCGGCACAGAAGATGCGGCACAGAAGATGCTGCACAGAAGATGCTGCACAGAAGATGCTGCACAGAAGATGCGGCACAGAAGATGCTGCACAAAAGATGCGGCACAGAAGATGCTGCACAGAAGATGCGGCACAGAAGATGCTGCACAGAAGATGCTGCTCTGTTCTTTTCAGAGATTTATAGTTTATGGGTCATATTCAGAAATCCCTGTCGGGGACTTACGAATTCTTAGACCACTCTGTTCTTTACGTGTGTACTTTATAACTGTGCCTCCATGCGTTCATTTAAATGCCTCCCCAACCCACTGTTATGTAACTTTGCCTGTGCACCGGATATCCGTGTATATGTCCCCAAGTGTCCCCACATATACGCCCGTTAGGCACTTACATGCGTATGGTCCACGCAAGGTCCATAAATAAAATTACTACGCATGCGCAGTTGATCCAATCCTAAAAATACACACGCAATTCCCCTCGAAAACAGATCTCTGAATACGGCCCTATGTCTGTATTGCTTAAGGATCACGTCCATTAAGGCTCCGACCTTATTGTCATCATTTCATTGCTTTTTGGAGTTTGAGTTGTAAAGTTTCAAAGATTTTTTTTTTCTTTTTCCTTACATATTTTTCGGTGGTTTTAAAGTACATTTCTGTATAAACCTTTCTGGCCTCTAGTTACTTTATTACATATGACCTCTGTCATCAGGTATTGCACCTGGATACAAGTACAAGTAAGGCTGCTATCTCTTGACAAGCTTGCCAATTTGCCTTATTCCTACCAGAAAGGGAACCCCTGCAATTTAGAGTATATTTGCCCATTGTAGTGATAAATCCACAGCAGCTACAAAGAAAAGTAAAACATCCAGTTTGTTTCAGATGTACCAAATATATAATTAGTTCTTTCTGAGCTGTCCCAGTTTCAATAACTCTTTCTTGTAAGAAAGACAGAGAGACCAAATGGTGTAGATTCAAAGTTAATTAAATTGCTAATTTAACCCTCAACAAGATCCAAACACTGGACCTGATTCACACTTAAGAACGCGATAGGTTCCTAAATATACGCAACTAATAACAAGGAAACTTCCTCAGCACGCCCCCGGTTTTCAGGTTCTTATGTGACTTACGAGTGCCACAGGGCTCCCTTAACTGTAGTTTCGCATTTCAATGCGTAGGGCATCTATTTAGGAACGCAAGTGCATAACCATGCCTTCGTTGCATCATTTAAATGCCTCCCTTCACCCATTTCTGCTTATCGTCCTATTAACTTATTCATAGAATGCCCATTTCTGCATATGTTAATGCGAACCTTGAGACTTTAAGTACGCAGTGCATAAGTAAGGAATTTACGCACTTAAGTCCAACGTTAAAAGCGTTGAAAAATTGCTACGCATGCGCAGTCGATCCATTCTTTAAAATACGCACCTAAAATCCGAAGAGCGGAATTTGAGAACTTAACTTCAACGTAAATAGCGAATAAAAGAGTTACTACGCATGCGCATTCCATCCGTTCTGAAATATACGCACCTAAAATCGGAAGCATTCTGTGTGAAGTGTGAATCAGGTCCACTCTGAGGAAAGAAATCCTCAGTATAGTTAAGTTTTATTGTGTTCTGTAAATAAAAAACCTCACGGTGTAGAAATAAAAACAATAATTAAATACTCTCTGCATTTACATTTAAACTACAGCACTCAGCGGAGTATAGGCACTAAGGGGTCAGTAGGAAGAGGTGTTTAAGGGTGGCTATTGCTTCCACTTGACTCCTACTGTGTTTTTTGTTTTTTTTGACACATTGTTGACCTTTGTTTTTCCAAAAATCAGTAACTAATTTGCCATCCTACTTCAGAGATTCCAAACAGATCATTAAAATTGTCTAAAGACTTAGGACATGATTCAGGCTTAAGAAAGCATTAGGTTCTTAAATATACGCAACTAGTAGCAAGGCGTCTCTCTCGGCACACCTCCGGTTTTCAGGTTCTTAAGCGACTTTAAAATGCCATAGGGCTACCTTATCTTTAGGTTCTTAGTTGTGTGTGTATGGCGGCTAATTAAGAACATTACTGCATAACCGCACCCAGATTTGCTCATTTAAAAGCCTCCCTCCACCAAATCTGCTAATCTTCATACCTAATTATTCCCGGCACACTCCTTCTTAAATGTGAATACGGTCCTAGGTTCGTGGTGGAGATTTACAGCAGTCCCGTTCCTTAATCCAACGTAGATTGCGTATATAAGTTACTACGCATGTGCAGTATATCCCTTCCTAAATATGCGCACCTAAAACCTCGCATATTAAGTGTGAATCAGGTCTTTAATTAGAAGGAAGATTTTATCTGTGGAACAGCTGACATCTTATCTCTTTATTCATCTATTAGACATTAACAATAGTAGTTTTAAGCAACATGTTTGTTTAATTAAAAAGCAAAATATGGACCCTTAACAAAAATAAAGATTTTAAATTTAATCAGGAATATTATTTACAATTCAGAGGGATAGCTGGGGACTAGTTATGAAAACATTTTCATGGATCATTGGAAACATGAAGAGATGGTCCTATGGTGACGTTATATAGACCACATCTATTTTATTAGGATGGCGATGTTAACTTTTTAGAAGATATTAAGGTTTATATTAATGCTTTTTTAGCATTTTAAGTTACTGTACATGATTAAAAAAAGTATGTATTTTTAGCTTTAGTAATTTGCCCCGCCCATTTTTCATAATTTATGCAGGTGGAGGGGGAGAGCCGCCCCATCAGACAGAACAACAATCATACAGAACTAAGTTCTGTACAACAGAATTTACTATCGGAAAATAATAGTAACATCTGGAGGCACCAACAGGCCACTTACGCAGTTTGTGTGCGAAAGTGACCTAGCAGACGGACATGTGGTTCCGGTCTAATATGTTTAACAAAGGGTTAGACATATTTTTTTTTGCTGGAAAGGGCATCCAGGGTTACCAGGACCGTTAATTAAAATGAAGGAAAGTAATGAATCTTGGGAGATATGAGACTGTCATCTTTGGTCAACAGGGATTTTTTTCAGATTGCAACAGATTAAAGGTTGCTTCATCTGGATCACTTTCAATTATGATAGAGATTGCAGGAGATCCATAATAGGTTGAACTTATTGGACTGGTGTCATTTTTCAGCCTCATCATCTATGTATCCAGAGTCAAGTACAATACCCCACTTACACACACAAAGTACATAAGTAGGGTATTTTGAGGGGAGGGCGCATGTGCCTTCAAGATGTTACGAGCATTTTACAAACATATGAATAAACACAGGTTAAGCAGTCCTATAAGCTATGAGTCCTTTAAATGTGGCTGCTTAACCTTTGTTTATTTATATGTTTCACAATATTGGCTCTGTTTTATTATATTCGCTTACATATTAATTATTTTTAAGCAAATTAATAAACTATTTTGATTTTATCAGCAGAAATTGCTGCTGTTATCATTATGCTGCAGAGTTTACCGGTATGGCGATTTAATATGTGAAGGGGGTAAAGTGCACTAGTAGTGACCACTACATTCTACCCTCTAGTAGAAATTTTTAGTTTGCTTGCTAATTATTCTTATAGAATGAAGTAGCAACATTGGGCTGGATCCAGACTTAAGAAGGAGCTTGAAATTAAGGGAGGAAAGTTACTCCTGGGCAAAACCATGTTGATTTCAGGGGGAGTTAAGTTAATTGTATTCTTTGCATGCAGGGCTATATCTTTGAATTGCTTACTTGCACACAGATACTGACCAGCTTTACTAATTACACTGTTATTTAGACTTGGGCCAGGAAACCTCTCAACTCTAACACTGTTTGCAACAGATGAAATATGACTCCCCTGCAATTAACATGGTTTAGCCCAAGAGTAACTTTTCTCTCTTAATTTCAAGTTCCTTAAGTCTGGATCCAGCCCCTCGTTATCAAAGTTCTGCATACTGCAATCGTTTCATTAAGACTTCAGTGTAATGATTTGAGAAAAACATATGTATCTGTTGGTACATTATTGAACTGTTGCTGAACCTTTACATCAATATTTCATCTGTGGCTGCAGTAACAATTACGGAGGCAGTGTGTCACTATATGATAAGTCTAAAATAAACCACTAGAAAACACTGAAACAGCAACATAACAATGACATTTTGTTTACCTTGCTTCCTGCGACACACATTGGGCCTGATCCAGAGCTATGCTGTGCTGCTGTTAGTAAGTACGGCCAGCGTAGCTCTAATGCACTCCCCCAGACACTCCCCCTGTCCCGGCGTAATTACACTCGGTTACGCCGGCTGAAGGCCACCCTAACTTTAGCCGGCGTGTAGTTACGCCGGGACAGGAGAGTAATTGTAGAAACCCATCCCCTTGGACCTAATTACCCTGCCTCCCCCACCTACCTTCCGTAACTGCATCGTAGTTACGGTGTTCCCCGCCCCTTCCTCCGTAACTATGATGCAGTTATGGAAGCAAGATCCACAATAAGGTAAGATCCCCCTTACGCTTAGAAACATCTGGCGGGAGCATGCGCAGATCGGCTTACAAGCCAATCTTATGTTAATGCCCGGTGTAATAACGAAGAATGCTGGGGTAGTCAAGAACTGGGGGCAGCGCTTTCTAGGCATGTAGGGTATTCTACTACGAGACAGTATTGACTGGTGTCACTTGCCCATAAAATGAACAGTCTTTTTCCAGAGGTATACAGTAATACATCAGGAGTATATGATATTTGGATGGGAAGTGACAGAACGTATTTATATAAAGCAATTAGCACAAACACATACACATTTTATTAAAACAACAAAATATATAAACAAATCTTAAGCATAATGGGTCATATCCAGACCTACTTACGCAAGCGATTCTACGCTAACCGCTGACATAAAATCGCCCATGAGTATTTACTGCACATGCGTGCGGCAGATGTTACGCCATGTAACTCTGAATGTACGTACAAGCCTCATATTAAAAGCGTAATTACGGATGAAGGGGCGTGACAGACATACAACACCTGTAATTACGCTTCGGAGGCGGAGTAAAGCCATTAAATCGTACAGTATGGGCGTGCTTAGGCACTTACGTACGTGAAGTCTTTATGTGCGTCAGTAGTTACGTAAAGTAGTAGTTACTTTGAAAAGTTAAGGTAGGGCTTGGCAAGCATAAAACGGCCAAAGTAGGTACGAGCGAGGGGAGTTCCTAGAAAATACGCTACGCGATAAAACGTAACAAGCTCGTAGGTCTGGATCTACACCAATTTCTATAACATACAGTTTATTATATATTATATATGTTACATATATTGCTATGTTGTATCAACAGGTTCTTACTATGGGGAGCTATGTTAATACACCCCTCCAGTCCTTCATGCTGCCTTCGCAGTCTAAGGAGTCATAAGTACTACATAACCCTTAAACCAGCATAAACTATAATTGTCTTGTTCAGTAAGAACCCATAAAACCTTCAATAAGGCAGTTGGTCATGGTAAAAACCCTCTTCCTTCCAGTTGCAATGCATGATTCCAGGTTGCTTGCACTGAGTATAATTATAATAATAACTATATAGGTAGCAGACCCTATATAATTATTGTCAAAATGTGATATCATAAAACGGTGCTGTGTGAACCTGTGCTTTATATTTATATATTTATACACATTCTGGTAGATTTCAAAGAACTCTGGACCTGATTCAGAGACTGAAAATAACTGAGGAAACTTACTCCTGGGCAAATCCATATTGATTTCAGGGGGAGTCAAATTAGTTGTATTCTATGCATGCAGGGATATATCTTTGTTTTTGCTTACTGCACACAGATACTGACCAGCGTTACTTTTACACTGCTAATTAGACTTGGGCTGGGAAATGCCACCTCTCAACTCCAATACTGTTTGCAATGGATTACATTTGACTCCCCTGCAATCAACATGGTTTAGCCCAGGAGTAACTTTCCTCTCTTATTTTTAGTCTAAGAATCAGGTCCTTTGTCAAGCTTTTGGAGAGAAATTAAAAAGAAATAAAATAATTTATAAGCACATTTTATTTTAACCTATTTTAAACTTGGGTCTATTTATATACTGAAAACTATGATTTTTTTTTCAAAAAGAACAATACAAATGGCAAAAATTATTTTAACAGCTGTATTCAAGTGTTCAAAAATCTTTTCTGAATCAATCAGTACTTTCAGTTTATTTTATCAGTGAGTCAGGATACAGACAACATGATAAAACTGCACGATACAAACTCTCCTAAATCTATGGGTCATTATTTGGGAAACATCAAGATATATTATATGTAGACGTGGGATTCTGATGGAAGAAGGTTCCCAGATCACTGTATTTACAATGTTGACCTATAAACAGAAATATATAAGAATGACAAATTATCAGACATCAAGTACGGTAAAATTAATTTTCATAGAAGGCGCAGATTACATCTTAAGTCAAATAAGGCCATTGATAGTCCTAATTATTTCAAGAGGTCAAGATTTTTCTTCTCTTTGCTGAACAATAAAACAAAGGGAAACAGGGTTAGAAGTAAGTCACTATACAGAAGGGGAGTTCCATTCACCGCTGTAAACACCCATTTTCAAATTACACATTACATTGTCAGCTGTGTGTATTTTAGATCAGAGCTCCATTGAGATATTCTGACGGTTTGTGTCGCTTTCTGGCAAATGGATAGGTTAATGCAGGGGAGGGGATATAGTTTAGTAGGGTAGTTTTAGGGTGGGGGTGAAGGGAGGGGATGGACGTTAGAAGGAAAGACTTAGGAATAGGGTGCAGCTGGAACTTAAAAGGGTAGACTTAGGTTTAGGCTGCGGGGAAGCGAGGTTTAGGGTGATAAAAGTGAGGGTTAGGGTAAGAAATAGCATAAGGGTTGGGGAAATAGACAGCGTCGCTCTCCTGTCTGCCGCGTGGCAGGACGTTTCTTAGCGGCTCCGTGTTCCAAAAAGGCGGGTAGAAAACGGCACTTTTGAAAAGTGGCCATTCTAAGCACTGACCTAAGCACAAGAGAAAGCTGACCAATAAATATATTCACATACTTTTTAAGAACTCCCTGTCAAATCCCTCTTTAATAGTCTATCATCCTTCAGTTGCCATGGATGTCATCTTCTTTTGCAAATCAATCAGTATGATGGCAAAAAACAAATTAAAAAACAAAAAAAAAAACATAAAAAACATAATAGTGGATTTTGCTAGTTAAAGAATTCAGAGTAGGAAAATGCAAATGCCCCCACACATCCTCTGCTTAACCATACTGTACGTATACTGTAAATTTATTTAACAAATGTGGAGTCAAATTTAGATTTAACTCTGGATGTGCAGAACAACATATTATTTATGTGTGCTTTAAGCAACTGCTGCAAAATCTGAATCAAACTGTGTATAGTATTGTTATAACTTTGGGACTTTTCTACTTGGTGGGGTTTCAATTAAAAATATAGAAACAATATCTAAAAATTGTAGTTTGATTTATAAAAAGTTGAAAATGACTTTTCCATTCCATAAAGTGTGTTGTTTCAAAAACAATATATGGGTTTAGGAGTGTGATTTCAATTTTCCTGGCAGAAGTTCTAGTGGATCTTTTACATTTATGCTGCATTTACAAGTGGAGCAGAACTGGTTAAGACATTTGGCCCAGTCAGCTTCCCACAAAGCAAAAATGGCTGTGCTATTTAGCTCCACACTCACCCAATCAAAGGGTCATTTTTCCTATTTTAATGTGCTATTTACCTAGATTTCTATAATTGACAATGTATATATCTAACATTTTTTTAAACATGCAAAGGAAAAAAATTTATTGCAATCAATTTTAACTTCAGATAAGTCATCAATGTGTGAATTGTGCAGATAGATGATATTGATAAATTGCAAAATGTAAATATACAAAACACTTACTGGATTCAGATAGTGAGATGATGAGATTTCTCATTTATTGATTCATTTAAATTAACTATATTTTTGAATGTGCATTTATAGTCTAATAGAATAGCTTCACTGAAGTACAGTAAATAATACGCAAAGAGCTCAGTTTAATAAATATTGTGCTTCTAATAAAATACATGTGGGTGGGATCAAATATATAAAGGGCCAGATATACTAAGCTGCAGGTTTTGAACCAATCAGATTCTAGCTGACATTCTCTAGTATATAATAGGAAAGTGAGAGCTAGAATCTGATTGGTTGCAGTGGACAACATCTCCACTTTTTTAAACCCGCATCTGGCCCAGAGTGTTAAGACGAAGAGCTACAATCATGTATATCTACTGACTAATAATTTTACATTTAGTGACCCCTAAACAAAAGTGAGATTACAATGACCACTCGCTTCTCAGTGGCTGATACTCAATATAGACAGCATCTTAGGTCTCATAGCAAAAATACAGTACAACTGGGGGTATACTGTTGCTCAATCAATTTATAGGTAAATGCAAACAGGTGCATGAGAGGCAGGGGTTAATCTGCTAGCCACAGAAACAAAGGAAAGAAAATGCCTCAGTAACACTGCCATTAACCAATAACAGACTATTTGTAAAATAAAACGCAGAAATGTCCTTTACACATATTTGCGCAAATATATGATAAGCCACCAGCCACCGTCAAGGCCTTTCTGCATATGGTGGTCCTTACAAATGAGAGTCCCAATGTTGGGTCATATATATATGTTTTTAAATTGAGAGCTAAACTTACCCCAGGAGACACCCCTTAAAGTCTCCAAAATAGAGGTTATCAGCATACTGGGGAAATTCCCTGTAAGGCCTATGTCCAATATGGGTGTGGGTCCCCGCAAAGAAAATCTGAATTCAGGAAATTCAGATTTTTCACAGCCAGTTGCGAACTGGCTTGAAGTTCGATTGCATACGCCTCGAACTGGCATCACAATCGATCCAAGGAGCACTGAGCTTTGGGTGCTCTGAAAAGTTATTAAAAAATAGTCCCCCAGTCCATTCCCTAATTCTTACCCTAACCCTCCCCTCTCACTACCCTAACCCTAACCCTCCCTTCCTTGCAGCCTGACCCTAACCCTCCTTTCCTGGAACCCTGACCCTAACCCTCCCTTAATTGCAGCCTGACCCTAACCCACCATCTCCCGCAGCCTGAGCCTAACTCTCCATCCCCTGCAGCCTGACCCTAACCCTCCCTCCCCTATAGGCTGTCCCTAACCCTCCCTACCCCGCACAGATAATTTAGTCACCTGTCCCTGGTCCGGCTAGCAGCCGCGGAGGGATATTGGGGTGCGGCTGAGTGATATCGTGGATTGCAAAAGTGAATGGGTGAAGTATGCCGAACAGATGTCTCTTTTTCGGTAATCACATTTTCTTATCGGAGATTGCAACCGGTCCAATATACTCATAGGTACACTAGTCTATCACATTGGGGTAGATCCAGAACTACGTGTGCCGTACGTTTATTCGCGGAGCGTATTTTCGTGCACGTAAGTTCGCTACACTCCCCTCGGCACACCCCTTGCACGGACGTATTTTGTCAAGATACGCTTCCCAAACCCTACCTTAACTTTTTCAAACGTAACCGCTGTCATACGCACACGTATGTATGGGCTGAACGAATTTACGCAGCTAAGCACGCCCATACTGTACACTTTAAATACCACCCCCCGCCTACTTCATGTATTTCAGACGTATTTTCGAGTAATGTAAATTAGGCACGCCCACACGTAAGTATTTACGTGACATATACGTGAATGGCCCATAGGTTCACAATTACGCTACGTGAATGTGCGTATTTTCTATGGTGCGCATGCGCAGTGCGTTCTCAAACAGCGATTTTACGTGTCCGCCACGTGTAAATTCGCTTCCACGCGTAGTTCTGGATCAGGCCCATTATCATTATGACAGAAGCCCAATGGTAACTACCTAGCTTATCTAATGCTATTTCAAAAGGGCCGAATGCTCCCAGCTAGTTCAGAACTCGAAGAGTCATAGCAATCGATCCCCAGAGCACCGAACATGGTGCTCCGAAAGGTGAGTGGGTTTCCCCCAACCTGCTCCCTAACCCAAACCCTAAGTATCCCCCCCAGTAGCCTAACACTAAGCCCCCCCCCCCACAGCCTAACCCTAAGTCCCTCCCACAGCCTAACCCTAAGTCTCCCTCCCACGCTGCCTAACCCTAATTCCCTGGCAGCGGCGCTTCCGAAAGTGAATGGGTGAATATGCAAATTGTATACTCATCCATTCATAAAAAAAAAAATTCTGAGCGGGCTCGCATTCTAAATAAGTATAGCTTAAAAACAGCTTTCGGCTGTCCCTAATTCGCAATGTGCGCCTTCCCAGCGGCGACTCGCAACGGTATCAGTGTGCCACCCACTAGTCTTGGGCAGGCTCTCTGCATTGCAGAGGAAATTAAGTAAGCCCACAGAAAGGACAGTCACCTCTGTAACAGGTGTTTTGTATTTTTTATTTAAACTACAAAGTAGCTGTATAGTTGGAGTGTAATCAACACATAAAAGTTTTCAAAACTCTTAAAAATTTTTCTGGAAAAGTAAATATCTTTGGTTTATGGTTCTGTGAAAAAATGTCAAACTCTTTTTTTTATTACAAATAGACTTTTGTTATTATTGGGTGTTTTTTATTCCACAACCAGACCCTTTCCAGTTTCTTTAGTTGAGGTCAGACTAACAAATGGCAGTTTGCTCTTACACTGGTTAATGAGGCTGGGAATAAATTCCTGCAACACTGTTTGGTTAGTAATACTGGCATGGACAACACATGCAGAATGAAGGTATGCTAATATTTGCAGAAACATTAATTTGCTTGTCTTTTTACCCTTATTTAGCTCCTGGCTTTATAGAACATTGTCACATAATTGTTCGGTGAGAAGTGTTCTACTTATAGGTTCCTGGCTCATCAAACATAAGCATGAACAAAATAAACACAGGATTATGAATTCATTGGCCTCTTGTCACAGGAAACGAGTCAACAGAGTATATATGATTCACACACAGATACAAATCACTTGCTATAGTAGAATATGAATATTTATTACTTATTCTGCAAACCACAGGATTCTGGGCTATATTCAGAATTACTAGAGACACTCCACAATAGAGGCTGAGAGACGGAATTTCTGTTTCACATTACCGCACATAAGAGAACAGGATAATCCCTGCTTTTTTAACTATTCTGTTTGCATCTCCATACGTGTGGAATAGAGGATTGTATGTAAGGGCTAAACAAAGCATTATTGTATGATTTAAATGTGTAAAGGCACTCACAATATGTATCTTATACGCATGCTGGATAGCCCTACCCCACTTGTAGTCCCTGGTTAGAACTTCTCATTTCCGAAATATGGACATTCTAAAGTTCCTTTTCGGATGTTCCTATTTCGAATACTTACCAATTTACAATTTGTTTTTTAGAATGGGTGAGTATGCCGATCAGCATTCTTCATCCTTTCTCATTCGGAAATACCCCTGCCGCCGCTATCACTCCGCCACCACTATCGCTGGAACGAGGGAAAGGTGAGTAAACTCTCTGTGCAGGGTAGAGAGGGTTAGGGTCAGGCTGCGGGAGATGGTGGGTTAGGGTCAGGCTGCAAGGAAGAGAGGGTTAAGGTCAGGCTGCCAGGAAGGGAGGGTTAGGTTTAGGATAATGAGAGGGGAGGGTTAGGGTTAGAATTATGGAAAGGAGTGGGGGACTTTTTTTACTTACTTTTCGGAGCACCGAAAGCTCAGTGTTCTGTGGATCAATTGCTATGCATCAGTTCGAAACTGGCTGGGAGGAAATGGCCCTATCGAAATAAGGCCGTTCTAAGTGGGGACCCACACCGGCCCTACCCCCCTTGTGAAAATTAATTTCAGCATGAAACACAACATCTGGCGACTGTTTTCCAACATGGTAATATTAATCCAGCAGATGTTCGTACCTAGCGTACAGAAGCAGGGGCATCACAACATTTTTTGTTGGAGTGGGGCAAGAATTTAGCCCTCCCCTTGGCACCTCCCTCTCTCCTTGGTGTGCCCCCCTCCCATTTGTAAACTTAGCCTGCTGAAGCTTCTTCTCCTCTTCTCCTGCTGAAGATTCTCCTGAACTCTGCAGCACTCACTGCCCACTGAATGACGCTGATGTGACCTTGGGGTCACACCGCATCATTAAGATGGGTCGGAGTTGCTGCTGTGGAGAGGAAATGCTGCAAGCCCCCCCACCGGCACCCCCTGCTGTGGTGGCACTTCATATTTGGGGGGGGGCAATATGCCCCCTTGCGCCCCCCTTTCCGACACCTATTTCTTCAGATAAAGATGACTATTCTCTATAACATAAACATAAAATGAGAGTCTCCCCTCATGGTGTTAGTAAAAACTGGTCTTATCTGTGATACTGATTAAATTATTAATTTTATTAATTTTATATTATTATTGTGTTCAATACAATTAAGCTTGCCATACACTAGAACGATTATCGTTCCAATTTTGCAATCATCGTGTTATCGTTCAAATTATCGTTTCAGTGTATGGTAACGATTTTTTGTCCGATCATCCAATAATCGTCTAAAAAGCTGTTTTGAACGATTATTGGATCGTTTGACATGTTTGATTTAAATCGTGCCAAAGCAAAAGATAAAATGTAAAATCGCATAGTGTATAGGCATTTAACGATAACCGTTACATCGTCGACGATAAATAGGTGGTGACATTAGGACGAAAAATGGCAAAATCGCCCGATAAAAATTAAATATCTGAACGTGTATGGTCAAAACCGATATTTGGAGGACGATAAAAGGAGATGGAAAATCTGAGGTTTTTCTTACTATCGAACGATTTTAGGCGGAAAATCGTCTAGTGTATGGTGCAGATATCATTTTGGAGTCTATAGGACTCCACACGAAAAATCTTTAGGATTATCAGGGATTTCATGCGATTTTCGATAATCGTTCTATTGTATTGCCAGCTTTACAGATATATTTATTATTGCATCAACAAATCAGCAAAACTTCTATGTAAACATAAATAAATAAACCAAGTCTTTTCATTTATTTATTATTACCTCCTTTGTAAACATATTCTATATTTGTAGTATACCAAGAGTTTTTCTTTTTATTTCACTTGGTGAAAAGTGCTTTGGAATTATTTCCTTCCTCATTTACAGCATCATCTTGTGGTACATATAGGAAACTACATCAAATAGCAGCTTTGAAGACCTTTAGCAACTCATTATATATAAATATGAGGATTAAAATAATTGTTTTGATCAAAACTAGAAGAAAAAATAAAGTACAATAGATATATAGGACTAACATTAGGGTCAGTTACTGCTTAAATATATTTTTTTCAGATTATATACCATAAAAGTGGGGATTTTGTCTGTTTTTTAAATCTCTATTATGGAAGGATTGAAATGCAGCAGCAAACATTGCACAGATAAAATTCCCTAAGCATTCATATGGTCCCTACTCCATCACTGTCCCTAGAATTGCCTGCCTAATACTAAGACATAAAAAGCAGTTCAAAAACAAAAGGCACAAACCATTTTCAGCCCCAGAAAACAAAATTATTTAAAACTCAAACGTCTACAAGACTGTACAGATCTAGCGTTTCAGGCCCATCCCCAAAGACTGCTACATTGACCCACCCACATGGATGACATTATAACCACTGTCCATAACATGGTGTAATGCTCTGTAAGCCATTCGCTTATGCCCATCATGAACACTAACTACTGTGCTCTTTCCCCTTACAGTAAGCCTGAATAAATTTTAAGCTACATCTCGAACTGAAACCCAAAGTTCTTTGGACAGTTAAAAAAAGGATAAAATAATATATGACCACTTTCTTTTTCTTCACCTATGCATATTTCTATGCAAGACAGCCTAGAAAAACTCTCTTATATCTGCATCAACTAATCAATAGATCCCTGAACTAAATCTTAACCCCAGCCCACAGTTATCCCCCACGACTTTATGGCTTAACAACTTCTGGCCTAAGGGTTAATTTTATGTGTTGACAGACAAAAGGCGCAAAATGTCAACAAGCCAAAAAGTCAATAGGTCAAAATGTAGGAAGTACAAAATGTCTACAGTCAGGTGTGTGGTGTCACTAACACAGGGGTATTATTGTGAAT
Source organism: Limnodynastes dumerilii (assembly GCA_011038615.1). Taxonomy (NCBI): domain Eukaryota; kingdom Metazoa; phylum Chordata; class Amphibia; order Anura; family Limnodynastidae; genus Limnodynastes; species Limnodynastes dumerilii. Next base: position 201,660 of record WWET01001080.1, on the reverse strand, counting down.
GCAAAAAATACTTACCGTTAGTCCAACCTCTCAGCTGAGACTATAGTATATATTACAGGAAATCACTGGCCAAAGGCAGTTGATGTGCTAAAATTTTTGCAGGATATCACATACAGATTTGCCCTTCATTAAATTTAAAATTCTGTTGTCATATCATACCAAACCCATACCTAACCAAACCTAATTAATCAATGCCATTTTTTTCATCAGTTTACTTTCTGAGAGCAGCAACAATTGCAGACCCATCAAAGGTAGAGACCTGGACAATAATAAATACATCTTTAAACTATTTTCAAAACTGAGAACATGAAAAAATGGAACAAAATTAGCCCCACCACGTTCCACCTCAATTCTGCCCATAAATAATCATATTTGATCAAACTCCATCCATTTCTGCCCCACCCCTTTTGCTGCCCGCAAATCAGCAATGTCCTGCGAAAAATGGGAAGTATGGTTTAGGATCATTTTATTTCTATAACATGTAATAAATCATCATGCTTCATCCTAAATCTCAAAATTAAAGGTAAACTTCAGTAAAGTTTAAAATAAACAACTGGACAGATTGTATGGGCCAATAAACAAACATTTTTGAAAACGCTTCCTGAACATTCACCTAATATTGTATATAAAAAGTGGACTGGATCCAACTCCGCAAAAGGTAAACTTCAGTAAAGTTTAAAATAAACAACTGGACAGATTGTATGGGCCAATAAACAAACATTTTTGAAAACGCTTCCTGAACATTCACCTAATATTGTATATAAAAAGTGGACTGGATCCAACTCCGCAAGGTGGGCG
>WWET01001080.1:176824-191624 GCA_011038615.1 Limnodynastes dumerilii | reverse complement strand
ATATATATATAGAAGGGAATTGGTTGGCCATAGACAACATTGGTAATTATGGCAGATATAAGTAAAACTATGTATGATATTTATTAAGAATAGTCATTGTTGTCCTGAATGATTCTATTCTTTTCACTGTATTTATGTTGCTGGTGCCAAGACAGTATTTTAATGAGCAGGCGTTATTCACTAACTCTCAGAATCTACAATAATAACAGAAGGCAAATAGAGAAAGGACAAAATAGAATAATATTTGTTGCAAATAACAAATTAAGTTTTACATGGTAACACTAATTAAATATGGCTGCTAACTCCATTATATGAACAAATTCTATATATTTCATTGCATGAGTGGATTTATATGTTGACATGTTATGCTCATGGGATTGTAAAATTCTGTTTTGTTTTTCAATTAAAAGATTTTAAAAAATTGTCAATTGTTTCTTTTGGTTGATTTAAAAACGCTTGTGAGAGGGGCTGTGCTGAGTTCACAAGAAGGCGTTTCCTCTTTGTCAATTTACAGTATAGGTGTTTCCTCTCGCTTACTTAGGGTAGCTGCCTGTTGGAGGTCTATCCAAGTGATTAGCACATGAATAAATAGTGTAGTCCAGGGGTAGCAGATCTGTATTAACCTTCTTAATGCATACTCAGACTCTTGTACATCCAGGGATTTCAGTGAACTTTAGTTGAAAAACTGCAGTCCAATGCTTGTGTATCTCAGGAATCAGATCACATGAATATCGGAAGCCTCGATTAACCCACTTATTTTAGACAGAGGAGTCAGTGCTGACTCCTTAATTATTATGAAATGCAACCACGAAAGTTAAATATTATACATCTGTTTTCACTTCATACTACATACTACAGTCCCTACCCCCATTATTAAAAAACACTACAGCATAGAAGCCAAAACACTCGCTGTGCACCAAATCACATTTTACTATAAGCACCCTAGGAGCATTTACCCATTTACCCTTTACAATAATCTGCACCATAAATTACTAGAAACTTCTGCTGATTGACTTTCTGTTTCACAGTCCTCTGTTAGACATTCATAAACCTTTCATATGTGATTAGTCGAGTTGATACATATGAATAGATTAGGTGTCTTTTCTCTAACGTCTACAATTTCCACTGTAGAGTGTTATAGCGACCTTTAGAATGCTGTCCGTTAACCATACAGCATTAAAATGCCACAGGTTTAAGTGATGGGCGTACTTCTATCTGACAGGGTTGATAATGCGATACCTGTCAGATACCATATTTAATTACCATGTCCAGGACCCTGCAGGTCCAGTGGCGGTTAGGGGAGAAACTGACACTTCTGTGCTTGATTTATGCGTATCGATTAACACCTGCCTAATCTTTGGTGTAATTACTATTGATGACAATGCTAATAATGGCTATTAGCCAGATCAAGACATTTGAATCTGCTTAACTGAAATGAGTGTTGGAGTCGTGTTTAGACACTTTCCATACTGTGTATGGTCACTGCTGCATGGTAATTCCTTCTAACTGATCAGAGCACGACTTAAGAGGGAACTTCATTTTACGTATGGGCTGGGTTGACATTATAAGTAAGTGTTGCCTCTTAGACAATTTACAGTATAGGTGTTTCCTCTTAATGCATAATGATCCAGACTTGTGGGAATTTCTGTGCAGTAGTAAAAGAGGGACTATACACAGTGCTTTAAGTCTCTTACTGATATTTTTTGAGTTCATTGTGGTCTATTTGCAGCTGCGGTCAGTAGCGCATTTAATGTGGCTTCACCATTTTTATTCATTTTCTGTGTGCATTTGAGTGGAAAAATTGAAGGTGACCCCTGCTTGTCAGAAGCCCGACAATGTAAATGGGAATGTTTACAATATGAACAGACTGATCGTGTCGCCCAGTGCTAGCTGATCTATATTAAAGTTTTGCTTTAAATTCCATTTATGCGGACACTAAAATCTGGATAAGGTCCTCTGTGCCCATACACAAAAGCTGGACAAGCTTTCACTTAAGATGTGTAGTCTCTTAATAGGGGGTGTAGTTCACTGCTTTGATGATTTGTATTGCAACAGACCATCTTGCAGCTGGGAAGTGATTATTGCCAGCAATAGCCGTCGGTGTCCTGCTCTGCTGTGTCGGTCAGGCGACTTCTGGGGCTCAGGAGATTCTAAAGCAGACAGGAAAGATTTCATCCTACCCCAACTATCCCGTTGCAGCAACATAACCCTAACCCATAACCATCCATTTTCCCACAGACTAACCTTCCCTTCTCTGCAGTCCAACCCTCTTTCTTCCGTAGCCTAAAACTAACAGACACTAAAAGCATGTGGAACGGATACGTTTGAATGGTACATTTTCTATACTGACATAGGGCTGGATACAGACTTAAGTAAGTGCTTGAAATGAGTTACTCCTGGGCTAAACCATGGTGATTGCAGGGGAGTCCTATTTCATCTGTAGAAAACAGTATTAGAGTTGAGAGGTTAAGTTTCCTATCCCAAGTCTAAATAACAGTGTAATAGTAAAGCTGGTCAGTATCTGTGTGCAGTAAGCAATTCAAAGATATATTCCTGCATGCAAAGAATACAATTAACTTGACTCCCCCTGCAATCAACTTGGTTTAGCCCAGGAGTAACTAATTTCAAGCACTTTACTTAAGTCTTGATCCAGCCCATATTCTTTATTAAACAAGTCACTGATACCGCTGACACCAAGCTGTCAGCTTTATCGGTGTGGAAATAGCATCTGCTGCAGCGGCAGTTACATCCCATTAAGATTATAATTGTGTTTATTAAAACTATGAATCATCACCACTGTGTCTAAAACTTCATAGCTAAACGAGTTGTAGATCTTCTTTTATTTACCTTTTCCTCCACCTAGGGTGAGAACATGTCTGAGCCATTGTGTGTCTGCAGATCATGAAAATTTTGACAAAACAAAATCAAACCTATAAAAAGTTACATGGATTATTTTCCCACCAAAAGTTTATTGATCCGTAATACTTTCTTGTTTAAGAACATAACTTGCTCTTTCTGACATACAAAAGGCACAAGAAAGTTTAGAACCCTGTGACTAATCATGATAATGTGCACAAACAGACAGATACCACAAACAGTCATATGAAATGGGCCTATAAACGCCCTCTTTACAGTGTTACAAGTTTTCTACGTAGTAAAAAAAAATATATACCCATGAGATTTAAGCAACAACTGATGGCCACAACCTTTTGAAAGTAACGTAAACTGTTTTGAAGGCATCCAAAGGGCAAGTGTTGTACATTCTAAAGACAGCTGAATTTAAAAAAATATTCCATTCAAATGAATTCTAAAATGAAATAAGAACAGAAATCTAGAAGCAGAATTTCATTCCTTTGTCTCCAGCATGATCTAGTAGGGACTTTAATTCTGTGCTCTTCATTTATATACCAAAACATAATACATATATAAGAAGAAACCGTATGTTTACAAAGAAAATGGCTTTTTTTAATTTTGGTCATAAGTAGATTCATTGTGTGGTATTAGACCACCATTTCAATTGCTTAAAGTGTACCCATTGCAACAGTGGAGAAAGACAATTTGTGGATTGAACCAATACTAAAGTTATCAACGCACTTAGAGTTAATGGGCTGAATCCAGACTTAAGTAAGTGCTTGAAATTAGTTACTCCTTGGCTAAACCATGTTGATTTCAGGGGAGTCATATTTCATCTGTTGCAAACAGTATTAGAGTTGAAAGGTGATGTTTCCTACCCCAAGTCTAAATAACAGTGTGATAGTAAAGCTGGTCAGTATCTGTGTGCAGTAAGCAATTCAAAGATATATTCCTGCATGCCAAGAATACAATTAACTTGACTCCCCCTGAAATCAACATGGTTTAGCCCAGGAGTAACTAATTTCAAGCACTTACTTAAGTCTGGATCCAGCCCAATGACCCTGAGTTGTCTGTGGCAGTAACGTTCCAATGTCTGATTTCTGTGTATGTAAGGGGAGAACACTACCCTGACACGCATGGGATTTCCAACACCAAGACACAACCTTAACATTTATGCACAAGCCCCATATAAAATGGTGGACTGGACTCATGGGCCTTCGATACTAAGACACAACCTTAACGTTTATGCACCAGCCCCATATGAAATGTGATTGGCACAGAAATGTGGATCGTATGCCCTTACTGTATGATTAACATACCTCCCCCTCAAGCCTTGTATACACACTGTATGAATGCCATCCCGGATCCGGTCCACCACAAGATGTGAGGGATCGATGCATTAGTGCTGTCACTAGCTTTCAGTGTTATACTTAATTAACAGAAATATTGGTTCATAATAAAAAGAATTCCTCCAGTGTATACAATAGATACAGTTTAAATTATAACAACATTGAAATTGTGGGGAAAGGCCACCATTCAGGAAGTGTGTGATAGTTTAATTTATTTTTTAATACTGCAACATTATAGATTTTTTTTGCTTAATCTACAAAAGTACATTGCAAATGTAGTACTTTTATTGCAATATAAGGTCTAAGTGTTTTATCATGGAATGTTTACATTAGCATTAAGGATATTTGTTTCACGGTGAAGTTTTTCAGTTTTCTGTTACTAGGATTAATAATACCACATTGCACAGAGACATCAAACTAAGACCAGATAGTCATTAGATGTATTTTTTCTTTAAATACCAATAAGCAAAATATCCCATGCCACCTAATGAGCCCATGAGGAAAGATGCCCCAAAGAAAGATGGAGGTTTTCTTTTGACAAGGCGGAATGCGTTGGGTAAAACTGCTGACAGGAGAGTGGTGTGGATGTCTCCAAGTACTCTTCTAAATGCATAGCGCTTCTGTATTCTCTCAAAGTATGACTGTAAGTTTGGCCGGCTTCCATCTTCCCATTGTGTTTTGGAAAGTCCGAGGAACTTGAGTCGATGTAATGTCGCTCCAAGAAGAATATCAGCTAAGGTGAAGATGTTTCCACAAAGCCAGAGCTCACATTTGCGGCCTAAGTAAGAAAAAAATATTAATTTGAGTTTCAAAAAATATATGTAAATGATTGAAATATGTATGCGATGGATCTTACTAACACATTTTTGCAGCACTCTATGAAGGAAAAGAAGGCAGTGGCTTTTTGATGTAACAATGTAAGTGGAACATAAGACCTGTAAAACATATTAGCTTCTATTATTCTAAATATCTGATTGGTTGCATTAACTTTTTATATTAAGCATGTAAAATGTGTTGTGGCTGGGCAAAGTGGTGGATTGTGTCAGTGGCACAATACAGCAAGGTAATGAGATTGTGGAAATCTTCTGTAACAATGTGTACGTACCAGAAGGGGGTGGGGTAAGCTGTCCTATGGGTCATATTTTGACTCCTCATTGTATGAGTGCATTAACAATCCAGTCAGGAGACAACCGCCCTTTGTTATCTGTGCAATACATGCTCTAAATTGCATGCAATTCTGCAGCACCTGTCCAGAGGATAACCTCCATTAAAGTAAGTAAAGGGGCCAACTGGTGTCAGTTTTTTGACAGTCTGCCCTTTGGAAAAATGGCTTCCATGACGGCACGGTTTTTGTAGATTCCAATGGCGAGAGATGTTTTCTCTAACCCTAATCATCCTCTTCCTACAACCTAACACTATCCCTAATCTTAACCTCTCCCTCTGCACAGCCTGACCAAAAGGAAAGACTTTGTCTAAATAAGACTATTCAACATCATGCCTGTTCCGGGAATGTAAATTCTCACTATAGAAATGCAGTAGGCAATGGAACAGCCAAAATTAAGCTTTCGTCTGTTTCGTTGTCTAAAACAGTCAGATTGTATGAGTAACTACATCCCAAGTACAGAACCGTTCTGCACTGAGCAAAGTGATTGAAGGGTAACTATAGAGATGGTGGATATCCTCTAAAGAAAAACAGAATCAGGAATATTCCATTTTCCATTATAGAGGAGAATCCGGAAAATGGCAAAACAGAAGGTAAAGTAGTGAATAATCTTTATGTTTTGGAATGAAATTCTACACACACATACATATTGTATGGATTCTCTGACATGATTGGTCAAGTAAAAATGAGAGTGTAAATTAATAATAAGGAAAGGAGCGGATGTAAGATATAAATAGGACAAAGAAGAAACCGATATGACAAGCAAGGTCAAAATCTCAGCTGTGGCGTAGTTGTCAGCAGAAGGAATAAGGCCATAAACATTCTCTGGATAAAGATCGTAAGGAGATGTTTTATAGATAAAAACCTAATATAAAATATGATTAGTAGAAACATACGTTTTATCTTCTCATATTCTTTATGCTGGTGGATTATGATTTCACAAACATAATCACTATCACATCTTCATGATTCTTGTTTATAATGTCCGGTTAATGACTATTAAACCTTATTATTGATAAGTACTTGTAAAGAACTGGATTATTACTCTTATAATCTACATATCTTTTAAAAAATATTGCTTTGCTGTGTTATTTCTTTTGTTAAGGAGTAAAGGACCGGATCCAGATATAAGTCCGATCAGACACTCACAAGACCATACGCATGGAAAGGACTTATGTTTGTGTGGCATTAGAACCCGTCCATGCAAAGGGAGTACACTCCACTCGCATGTAAGGTGAGAACCCTACCTTGTGTAATGCCTTGTGGGTGCGTACATAAGGGCTTTACTGTACGATTTAAATAGATTCCCTACTATGGCCACTGTTACTCCAGGATACGTACGGCATTTGTGTATTACATATTTTACAGTTTGGGGTCCTAGGGCCTGATCCGGAGGTTCACTCATCTTGTACATCTAAGTGCAAAACATGGATTATCCAAAGGTGTATGCAATGATACCTCTGGATGCCAATGCAATTAGGGCATGTAGTGCATGGGCACAAAGCAGCCAAGCTCAATGCATCTACATTATCATGTTGTTTTGTGCAAGTACAGGGTAGTACACTGTAAATGGAGGTTATAAATAGTGTGAGCACATCAAGTCTTAATGTGAATGCTCTAAAAGAGGGGTTCTCAACCTGTGGCACGCTTACCACTGGTGGAACGCATACCTCTGTTAGGTGGTATGCAGGGCTGCAGGTTTAGCAGCTGGAAAAACTGCTCGGTCCAGGCAGAAGAGTATAGATCGCAGCTACACTCCCTGCAGACAGGATCAGCAGTTACCTGCTGAGGGGGTGGAGCTTCCTGTTTTCCGAGAAGGAAGAAGAGCCACTAAGCTGAAGGAAGGGGAGGAGGCAGAGTTATACTTCAGCTGCTGGAGCAGGTAAGTGAGGATAGAGGCGTGACTGGAGGGTGTAATGTGGGAAGAGAGAGAGATAGCAGAAGGGTGGGAATGTGTAATGTAGGGAGAGGGATATAATAGAAGGGTGTAATGTGTAATATGTAGTGTAGAGATAGAGAGGGATATAACAGAAGAGGGTGATGATGTCATGTAAGGAAAGGGATATAATAGAAGGGGGTAAGGTGTAATATGTAGTGTGGAGATAGAGAGGGATATAACAGAATAGAGGGTGATGATGTAATGTAGAGAGAGGGATATAACAGAATAGAAGGGGATATAATAGAAGGGGTAAGGTGTAATATATAGTGTGGAGATATATAGGGTGATATAACAGAATAGAAGGGGATATAATAGAAGGGGTAAGGTGTAATATATAGTGTGGAGATATAGAGGGGGATATAACAGAATAGAAGTGGATATAATAGAAGGGGTAAGGTGTAATATATAGTGTGGAGATGTAGAGGGGGATTGTGTAATGTAGAGAGAGGGATATAACAGAATAGAAGGGGATATAATAGAAGGGGTAAGGTGTAATATGTAGTGGAGGTAGAAAGGGATATAACAGAACAGAGGCTGATGGTGTTTAAAAAAAAAAGAAAAATATTATAAAACTATTTTTTTTATTAATGTATTTATAAAATGTTTTATATTGAACAATGCTTCACCTGTGATATCATAAGTTTTATAATGAACAATGCTTCACCAACAATGCTTCACCTGTGATATCATAAGTTTTATAATGAACAATGCTTCACCTGTGATATCATAAGTTTTATATTGAACAATGCTTCACCTGTGATATCATACGTTTTATATTGAACAATGCTTCACCTGTGATATCATATGTTTTATATTGAACAATGCTTCACCTGTGATATCATACGTTTTATATTGAACAATGCTTCACCTGTGATATCATAAGTTTTATAATGAACAATGCTTCACCTGTGATATCATACGTTTTATATTGAGTTTGAAGTATGAAATGCTAACGTAATGGTCAGAAATAGGTCATGTAATGTCAGCCCCCTGGACCCCCTGGTGCTTATTGGCTCTGGATTGGTGCACTTGCATGAGCACGCCCTTACTGTACATTGACTACTTGCCTTTGCCTTCCCTCCCATGTTCTGAAGAATGCAAGAGGGTGCACTATGTGTTGTGTTCAAGTCAGAGCTGCATGCACACTACATGAACTGGTGCACGCTCACCTTTGGTTTCGGCCCTAGTGTTCTAATTCATTTTGTTCTAATGTGTAACAATGACTGACGAATGGATGTGACAACAGTTTTCTTGGCTTTCCGTTACAGGAGTAAACAGAACCGCCATCAGGAGGGTACAGGCAGGACTAATATCTTGGGCCTGGAGATAGATTGGGCCTGCCGAAATTTACCTTAGCAGCTGACGCTTGCTGCTGCACATTAGCTCTCAGCGGTCAACGCGCAGGGAAAGGAGTTACCTGTACATTGGTCTGCTGTTAATGCAGGTCTTCTGCACTCCACCTAAATGTGACATGATGGGTAATGTCACATGGGGCGTAGCACCATGGATGTATTCCGGGCCCCCAAATTTCTGGCGGCAGCCCTGGGAGTAGCATATGTAATAAGTAAATGTACATTACTATAGAAACCTCATCCTTTCTACCATAACACGATCAATTATTACCCTCCATTTCTTGGAGACTAACAGGATTACATTTTTGTACTACTTTCTTGCATTATGGTCTCTTGGTCTCTTTCTTGATTAGTATAACCACTGTTATTAGATCTTCGTGAAAGCCGGAGCCATGACTGTTGGTGCCATGTGAAGTGCAAACTAGTGCACTGGGGTCAGATTCAAGGCCTCTCCAAAAGGAAAAGGAATTCTATTGTCCCCGTCACCCCCGCAACCATTAAAGGTCACTGGGGTGAGCAGGGTTGGTAGGTCCCCTTCACAGAAGCTATGGAGACCCTCAACTTGGGATTACCCAGGGCATGACAACTGTTCCTCTCCCACCATTGTAAAAGCAGCAGAAGGGAAGGGTGGATGGGAGGAACCAGAGGGCCACACACCCCTCTCCTAAAGCTCAGGGATTCAAACCACATAAGGGCAACCAAACCCTTCAATCCAGTGAAAAAGTAAACATGAGTTAGTATGGCCCCAGTCTAATCGCTGGGCTGAGAAAAAAAAATTCTCCTTCCAAGACAAAGGCAAGAGTGTTAAATTATGGGGGGTAGTTAAAGTGCTTTAAAAGTGCCTTGCTGAGTCACTCGGAGAGTGTGGTTCAGGCACCTCTGGGTTGCTACTCTGGAGTCACGTATTTCCCAGCTTCAAAGCATCCTCAGCCAAGTGGCCAAGGACTGCCGATGAAAGAGGCCACCGTCTCCTCAAAAACAGATACTATACTTGATCTTGACACTGGCTGGGGGTTGTAGTGCTGCCACTTACACTGTGATCATAATATACAAGTATTACTGAATAAGTTTAACCTGTTCTCCCAGTTACATTGTCCACAATTCAGAGGTCTTCTGGACATTCTAGGAGACTTGGAGGATATACAGAAATGAAGCCAGATTTTTGTGCACATCTTACACCTGTTTACACAGTGAAGTAATTATTGTTCTAAGGTCTGTCCATGCAGAGGCCCCCTGATCATTTATGGCTACACTCATGAGCTAGCCAGGACAGAAAAAAAGAGCAAGTGGTTGTATTACCACCCCAAAGCCTTTACACAATGACAAAAGTTATAGTAAAATAAAGAATATAGCTTTTATTAAATTCCTCTACATGTGCATGCGCCCTCCAGATGTTACGCTAGTGTTACGTTACTAACATTAGCGTACCTAATTATACGGAACTTAGTTCCATACAATGCTGTTTCCGTGGAAATGGGCTGTGCTTCCCCCCCCACCCGATAAAGTGGGTGGAGGGAAGCATGGTAATTGTACAGTGTGGTAGGGGATCAGGGTAGCGGATCAGCGGTCGTATGGTCTGCTGATCCATATGCTTTAGTTAATGCAGGCTTATGGCAGCATAAGCCCGCACGAGAGAGGGGAATGACAGGTGGACTTCACTCCCCTCTCTCTGTCGGACGGAACGTAAGAATGTGGGAGTCTGGATCCGGTCCGTTATGTTACTGTAAAAAGTGCAGTCTAAAAATGATCATTTGGCTGTTAGATTTAAAATATATATGTATATATTTTATATCTAACAGCCAAAGTAATAGAATTACAGTGAAAATAATGCACAGATGCTAAATGCAGAAGGAGGTAAATATTCAGTGGAACCGTTTTGATCATTTCTAATATATTTTCAGTTCTGGGGCATAACCATTAAAGAATCACTATATTAAGAAACATATAGATAGATAGATAGATAGATAGATAGATAGATAGATAGATAGATAGATAGATAGATAGATAGATAGATAGATAGATAGATAGATAGATAGATAGATAGATAGATAAAGACATAAACAGCTGGGGTGCCGAAGGGGGTATATGTTGAGTTAATTACTAAAACAAATATAGTGGAATTGCAAGATTAGATCCTAATGAGCTCCCACAAAGGTTACATGAATAATTCATTTTCTTTATAAGCAGTAAAGAAAATAGGATGCAAATAAGATATAAAGAGCTGTATATCTCTATGCTGGCTCCTTTACATGTATCTGTACATCGCAGTCATTTAACAGAAATGTATTACATTATTTAGAAAAAAAGCACTTTAAGAGAAGGAAGAAGGGGGGGGCAATGTATTAAAAGAAAAAATGTTACATAATAATTTAATGATCTTGCGTATGAGAAGGAATAATATAGATATACAGTATATGGAACTGATTAAGGATGCAGGACCGTATCCACAGATCCGTTTCTTTGTGGTGTTGCGTTCTTCCACACAAGTTACGTAGTATTTATGCATGGAAGTCCATTAGGCACGCACTTGTGAATCGCACTTGGGGACATATGTGCAGAGAGGCGTGGTTCAAATCCATATGGTCAAAGTAACGTGAAAGTGGGTGGGGAGAGGCATTTAAATGAGCATTTGAGGGCGCAATTAGTTAGATACGCGTGTACGGAAGTAATATACGCACATAAATGCACACGTACCGTTAAGATTGCCCTATGGAGGCGGAAGTCACCGACAACACGGCCATGTGAAGGGAGTGTCATGGGTGTTGCCCTGCTACATGCGTGCGTATAATTGCATACTTTAAACAAATGCATCTGTGAATACGGCCCGCAGTCACCACCTCAAAACGCTTTGTCTGAAATATAGACAGATGAAAGATCATTTTCCTCTGTCTCTATTGTAATGGGAACATTTTATTCGACATACTTACCCATTCATTCAGAAACCGTCGTTGCAGATCCACCGGACAGGTGAGTATTACAGGGGAGTCTATGGGGAGTTTTAGATTTAGGCTGCGGGAAGGGGAGTCTTAGAGTCAGACTGTGTGTAGGGGAGTCTTGGGTTTAGGCTGCGGAGAAGGGAATCTTAGGGTCAGGCTGTGGGGAAGGGAAGGGTTAGAGTAATGGAAGGGGAGGGTAAGGGTTGGGGTTACATTAATCCTCACCATTTTCTGCTGCATCTTCTTTCTTCAGTGGATCGATTGCTTCTCCTCTGCGAAGCAGAAGCAATCGATTTCTGGGAGAAAATGGTGGTGACCTACACCCATCAGATTGCTTGTGCTAAATGTCATGCCATGTCTTCAATTAAGTCACCCATGTCGCTTGCTAGAAATACAGGGCTCAGAAATATAGTATTGGTAGAGGACTGCAATTACACATATACAGTCAGTATAGCTAAGTAAACACCTGCAGCAAGAGAATTTTACACATCTGTTTTTAAAAAAACTTAACAATTTACTGTAAAAACCTGAAACTGGTGGATCTGAGGTTATCACCCCTTATTATAAACTATAACACACAGACACACCTATATACATATATAGGCTGAAGGAAAATCAGACCAACCATTTTGTTTTGGGTTTTTTGCAAGGCTAGTTTTGCTAATTAAAATAGTAGTCTGTGAAAGCTGTTCAATATAATGATATATGCCTTTGGCATTCCCCATTACATTAAGCAGAAGAACTTTTCTTTGATATTTGGTATACAGAAAATAGGACAGACACTGGAGGTTATATAGGAAAGAGAAAATGTGTTCTTAGAATTCAACCAGGAGCGTTCAGTTGTATTGCACAGTAACACATTTTATTTTGTACAGAAGGATGATTGTATTTTGGGTTGTGTCTTGTTGTAACTACAATATAGGATACATTTGCTCTTAAAAAAAAAAAAAAAAAAGGACTTTTGCACCAGTTTGGACATTAAGTCTTATTCTGTGTTCTCAATGTAACAAAACACTTTTCATATACAGTGCACCTATAGTAAGAGAAAGACACTCACCGTGGCCACACATTTTCCAGTCATGTGGCCCTTTAATCAGCGATTATAGTGGCCATACAGTCATGGCGTCAACATTGTGGAAAATGTGTGTGGTTAGAGGGAGACTATGTAGAGAAGTGACTATTACATGTCCCATTATATGTCTGACCAAGACTTTTATATAAAACTTAATCAACTCTAATAAAAACTAGACACATTAAGGTGCGCATAAAAATTGGGTATTGTAATAGACGGGAACATACGCGCCGTGAACATTTTCCTGTCTATTTCCGCATGTATTCCTAATTGAATCTGAACCCATCAAATCTCATTGTGGGAGGTGACGTTAATTCTATTGTTGTACCCCAACTGTCACTTCTGTTGCCTGCTAAGCTTTCTTCTACTAAACGAGGCATAGGTTTTATGCAGTCCCACCATAGTTTGACTAACTCTTGACCCACGTCTTGGATCACCACTATAAAAAAATCTACAATGGCTGCCATTCGAAATGGAGACTCCCACCGCTTCCAAACTACCAATATTCAGGAATTTATCCAACAGTACTGGATAGGATATTGCAAATAACATTTACTACTGGGAATAAACTGTGATGTTTTGGGAAACATTAAGGCATTATCATCTACACCGCTGCCCAGAATAAGAATAAGGAATGCTCTTAACTTACATAATGCAACTCAAACCTTTTACCACCCCACATATGATGGAATCCCAATGTCATGCATATTACTCTACTCTGTATTGGGCAATGCCATAAAACTAAGCATTAGGTCGACATGTTAAACCGACAGGAGAATTGTTATTTCATATCACACTCTACACAAAGTGCACAGGGTCCACTGTCACATGTTGCAATACACTGAACAAGATAAATGATGAAACACTGACAATTAGAACTTGCCTATACAAAACATGGGTTACATGGTACATTGTATTATTTCTTTAGCCATACCTTCATATTCAATGTTTCTCTTCTCCAGTTCAGCTTCTATCTGGTCTAAAACCATTGCTAATTCAATCAGGATTTTTTTCAAGTTGTTCACATTGTCATGTTCCAGTATTTTTGCCTGAAGATAAGACCAGGGATTAGGAAATCTCAATGATCATTACAGAGGTATACACAGAGGGCCACATCCAGACCTAAGTTCACTTTAAGTACGATCTCGTAACACATTTACGCGATTTACGTGTAAGTGTTATGCACTGCCCTCGGACGCATGTAATTTATTTGATTTACGAGTACCAAACCCTACCTTAACTTTTCCTTGCGTAAGCTCGGTCGTATGTAACGGATTGTCGCATCATTTAAATGCCTCCCTCCGCCTACAATTCATATATTTCCAGCTGTCGTAGGGATGACTCGCCCGTTCGTTCATAATTTCGTGGAAGGTACGTACGATTACGAGTTACGATGCCTAACTTACTCTGCCAAGCACATGCGCAGTGCATACAAATAGTCAAAATTAAGCATCCAGCAAGTGTAAATACGCTCTCGTACTGAACTCAGGATCTGGCCCAGACTGCTTAGGCTTGTCCTTGCCTGGTCCATGGTTTCCTTTAAATACATTTATAGACATCTTGATGCACAGTGGTTGTTATAAAGCAGTGTTTTAGTATTTTCTATACTAAGGATATGAGCAACACTTAAAAAATGGATTTTGCTGGTTACTTAAAAGTTGTAGTATAATTTTGTAGTGAAATATCACAGAGGTAACCCCCTCCTTAGTAGAAGATGTTTACTTTGGAAATTCAGTTCATTGGTGGCGTCTCTATTCTCTAATGATGCCTATTGCAGATGTTTTTCCGTTCAGGTGCCTGCATTCTATGGGCCTGATTCAATTAAGCGCAAATTTTTTCCGTGTTTTTTCGCGTATTTTGCTAATTTGCATATTTTTTTCACGCGTATTTTTCGGTCCCGATTCAATTCCGTTTTTTCGTGTATTTTTTTGGTCTATCGCGCGTATTTTTCTATGCAGCCTGCAACTCAAATAAATAGCTGTAGGTTAAAAAATTACTAAAAAGTAGAAGAGTGAAATATTATGCTGGCAGAAGTTTTTAAAAAAACAACAATCAGAAAAAGTTATTTTATATTATTCTCTTCTACAATAATACATTATTACTGAGTTGCTGCAGTCTAATTTTTTACATTCAAGTG
>WWET01001080.1:160217-175578 GCA_011038615.1 Limnodynastes dumerilii | reverse complement strand
TTCAAAATAATTTTTTTCTGTATTCTTCCTCCTAAAAACTAGGTGCGTCTTATGGTCAGGTGCGTCTTATGGTCCGAAAAATACGGTATATCATACCGAAAAAGCAGGAAAAGATAGGTTAAGGTTACTTACCATGAGCTTTTTATGTTTAGTAAAATAAGGCTCCATTAGTTGATGCTCCTCATGATCTAGTTTCAAGAGTTCGGTGGTGGCATTTGCCAAATGTCCTGAGAAGTGATGGATGAGATAAGAAAATGTAATGTATTCATTTAAAATATTAACATACAATTATACTATATTGACATACAACTGTTTTATTATCGTTACTGAACAATCATTCTAATCTGCATCTCTATTAATTATAGTGTCTGTTCTATGGTTTGCAAAGAATTATGGAGGATCACTTTCCTAATGACATATTAGGGCATCCCAAGCTAATATAGCAGAAGAAGCAGTGTAGTAATGTCAGGATCTTACTAAAATGGTGCTTGCAAACTATTGTATCAAAAACAATAGAGAAAAGGCAGCCAGCTAACATGGCCACTTACGGCGGATCTCAGCAGTGGCGTACTTTGGAATCAAAGAATCTATAGTAAGTTCCGGGTGAAGTATACATCCGTGCGTGTAGGCATCCATAGGAAGATTTTCTAGGATATCTCTATATTGGACAACCCTTGAGTGAAGAAGACTTCCAGATTCTGGTATTAACTGGGGAATAAGTTCTGGAATGGAAAAAAACAAAACAAAAACAAATTATAAAATAATAAAATACACTCCATATACTGTACATATCTAGTCTAAAATCTAACCCATATAACATTAGTAAATAGCTTTAAAATGCATTATGTCTCATTTATGCCTTCTGTGATATCCCATGTACCAAAAAAAAACGTTTTTCTCTGTAAAAAAATACTTCTGCTGACGCCGTCAACAAGGTTTCAGTCTTCAACAACAGTCAGTAACAGAAGATGGAGACAACACATGGGCCTGATCCAGAACAACGATTCAAAGCGAATTTACGCATGGCGGAGACCAAAAATCGCTGTTTTGAACGCACTGCGCATGCGCACCATAGAAAATACGCACATTAATGTAGCGTAATTGTGAATGTATGGGCCATTCACGTATGTGTCACGTAAATACTTACGTGTGGGCATGCTAATTTTACGTTACTCTAAAATACGTCTGTAATACGTGAAGTAGGCGGGGGGTGGTATTTAAAGTGTACAGTATGGGCGTGCTTAGCTGCGTTAATTCGCCCATACGTACGCGTGCGTATGACTGCGGTTACGTTGGAAAAAGTTAAGGTAGGGTTTGGAAAGCGTATCTTGACAAAATACGTCCGTGCAAGGGGTGTGCCGAGGGGAGTTTAGACAATTTACGTGCACGAAAATACGCTCCGTGAATAAATGTACGCCACACGTAGTTCTGGATCTACCCCAAGGTCAATAACTGATGATGGAAGCTACACATGAACATAAAATAATGCCAGTAACAAAGGGACAGATAGAACAACAGAAGAACAAAAAAACACATGAATCTAAAAAAAAAAAAAAAAAAGTATATTTGTTTTCTGAATGATTAATATTTGTATTTTCTAAACATCTTAAGTCTATTTTTAATTCATAATTACTTTATCTTGCTAAGTGGAACATAAAGCTAAATCTGTGTTTATGGAAAGCCTCTAGCTTCTATAGACATTTAAATGATATATTGCCATGATAACTGTATTTTTCTATGGCAAAAATAGTTGGTAATAGCACATTATAAAAAAACAAACAAACAAAAAACCATGAGTGCTACTTGCTCTAAAATAAGTCTGAATCTCTTAATTTAGGTATTCCTAACATGTGACATTTCCGTTTTAATGAAGGCAATTCACAATCTTTTATAGCCAATCAGGAGATTTTTATAGATTGTAAAGTGTATACTGTGTGTGGCAGAGGAAAAAAAAAAGAGAAATTGATTTTTTAATCAAATACATGTCTAGAATACAAAGAAGTGGTAAAACTCTAAGGTATAGGCATCAGCTCATATTCATAATCATGTGGATTTGCTCCTACAGAGCCCCAGAAGAATTTTTTGCACAGTGTTTTTTGGCATAATTAAATGCTTTAATAATGCTGCACGTGTACAAAAAATGCTAATGCAAATGCATGCAATGATGTGCTGTACACATTTGGACATATATATGCCACCTTACATGCAAAGGACGACATGATGTGGGCTGAAGGGGTGTGGTTTGCCGGTACGATGGTCTGTTTTTCTAACAGACAATCATACAGCATTTGAATGGCAACTGCTGCCAATTGCTGGCAGTCTCCATTTTAGACAGCCATACTTGCTACTGAGAGCTGCTCATTAGCAGGACAAGGACTTCCTTGCGCATTGGCTCACTGATAATACAGATCTGCGACTCTCCGCCTGTCTCAGGACCGGATTCACATCTAGGAAGCTCCAGCTTCTTAGGTGCGTCATTTTAATAATGTAACTACTGCACATGTACGCAATCTACCTAGTAGTTAGGTACGTAGATTGCCTTTGTGCAGGCGTAGTTTTATGAAGGAAGAGGCGTGCTTACACCACCTCGAAGAGTGCTTAGTTAGAACGAGGGGGGGTTTAGATTAGGCGGGGGGAAGGCTGGGAGAGGCATTCTCAGTGTGTAGTTTCACTTACGCACGGTTAGATAAGGTAGCCCTATGGCACCTTAACAAAAAATATCTGTCCGCAGACCTGCATACCACTATAAAATACATTTTAGATGTAACAGTTTGCATACATTACTACATATATAGATATATTGATTTGATCTCCTGAGGAAGTCCGTAGGTGGTTTACTTCTGCCGCTGGATGAAAAGCGCCGGGACTGTAACCGTGTCTTACTGCGGGAACTATTCTATGATCTTCCAATATCCCTGCCCTGATCGTCACTAGTTGCATCACCCCAGAGCTGAGGTAATTGAATCAGAAACACTACACTATAATTGGTTCTCTGTTTATGTTATTTTATTTCTCACCATTTTTTCTCTGAGCATTTAGCAATTAATGGTTCACTGATTAAAGCTTATCAACTAATTTGAATAATAACACTATTTGGCGCTTCTTTCCTCCATTGTCTACATTTTACTTTTCAATTGGTTCACAGGAAATAATAGAATACACACACACACACACACACACACACACAGTATAAGTAGTAGAATGAATATATATTATTTTTTTTAACTTTATAAAACCTTATAAATGTTTCTAATTTCTTTCTCATCCTCTAATTCATTTACAAATCACGACAGTAATGAAAGTGAGATGCAGTCATAATTTATTTCTTTACCAGTCTTAACAGCTGGCTTCTCCCAGATGGCATTTTAAGAGGGAAATTAAACTGTGATCAGAGACCTCTCTGCAGACACATACAATGCAGGAAATGCACATGAAATGAAAGCAGGCTGTAATTACGCCTGTTGATTGCCTTAAGCGAAGGTGCTCAATATGTAAGAAAGCTTGCAACAAACAGACAGAAGAAACATAGAGTAGGATTTATAGACATACAACTACTTTTTCCTGGAAAGGTCTTTTTGCTCTGTGTTTAAGATGCTGGGGTTATTTTCAATGTTGATGCACAAAAGCAAACCTATTTTTCAAAAACTACGTTCAGGATTTCTTCTTACTTCATTCTTACTGTCCTCAGATCTACAGCAACCCAGACAGGCCTAATCCGCAGCGATAATTTCAGTCTACTATTCTTCAGTACATGCGCAGTGAACCTCAACATACAGAAAAGTAGACAGAAGCCAAAGCAGTGAAGAAAAGGGCAGCCGGAAATTGCAGAGGAATGGTAATCTATATAAATTAAAGTGAGAAACACAACCCTCGGGACTAAACTCGTGTGAGATAGAAAATACGAAGCAGACTTCATATTCTCAATCCTCTCCTCTCCCAGAATGCTCTCTTCCACCAGTTTGGATGTATGCTTTAGAAATGTATTAAAATGCTGGCTTTACAGCTAGCCTTACATAGACCCGTACCTACATATCTCACATACATCAGTAACAGAGGACTGGATCCAGACTTACAAACAAAAAGGGCGTGATTTCCAATCGAAAGGATCAAAAACGCCTGCATTTTATTACAGACAGGTCTGGCTCTAGAGTTCCATCCTGGAACCAATTCCAATGGCGGGGTGGTAAGCAGAAGGAGCTCCCACTACGTGCGTGGGGGGAAGGGGTAGGGAGAAATTTAAACAGTACAGTGAAGATGTGCTAAGTGTCCTCCATACTATGCAGACATCTGATTTAATGTGTATGCATCTGCAATTATCGGGTGCATGCAAATCCATAATCGCAGGCTCACTGTATACATACATCCGTGCAAAACACTCAGCTAGAATTAACAGACTTAGACAGTCCGACCGATGCAAACATAAAATTCAGAAGTCTGTATCAGTATGGACTATATATAACTCTGCAATACAGAGACATGCCCACTTGTGAGTGCAACCTAGCCCCCTGTTGGTAAGTGTTAGAAGTGCCATTTCTTGGATGTCTGAATAGGGCGCAATGCGGTCTGATAGGGTAGAATAGATGCACACGCATTCACAGAACACAAAATCAGACAACACAAATCAGGGGAAAATCGGAAGCCTGGAACCGGTCCAAGGGTCTTATAGATGACCTGCGTATTATCATTACATTTTTTTTTTTTATTAAAAAGCAACCTGGAGAAGATAATAAACAAAAGAGCTGTCTGTGTTTCCTCCATGTGGCATGTGTTTGGTTTGGCAGTTGTAATACTTTAGGTATAATGCTTTGCTGTCTTTCCAACAGTATGCTAAGTGCTTTTCAACACCAAAGTACATGGCTGGCTGCACACTGAAAATCCAAGATTACGCCACCAAACAGGTGGAAATAAGTAGACCGATTTGTTCACGCATTTACTGTACTTTTTGTTGTTTCCTATATGTTTTTACATATAGTATATATAGTACAGTACTATCTGTCTTGCTATATTGGAATATTAAGTCAAATTGTGCTATAAATCACAGATCACAGAATTCCTGATATACTTCAGGATACATCATGTGAGTCTTCAGTGTTCTGAAGCCAAGCTTCTCTACCAGGAGACCATTCCAACACATCACAAGGCCACACCCCTTCTGGCCAGGAAATTCTGCACTGACCTGTGATAAATGAGACTGTTGGGAAGTATACAATCTGATAATCTCCACTGCTTATATCTTGTTGCCATCTGCTCAGCAGACAGTGTCACTGGATATTGTATGTCCACAACTATATATTCATGTGCTTTTAGGCACTACATAGGAGTCAAAGAAACACAAGATTGTTTACACTCCAACTATTTATTGAATAAAGTACAACACAGTGACATGCTTAAGAGGCATAGAATAA
The DNA here is from genome assembly GCA_011038615.1 of Limnodynastes dumerilii. NCBI lineage: Eukaryota > Metazoa > Chordata > Amphibia > Anura > Limnodynastidae > Limnodynastes > Limnodynastes dumerilii. The sequence continues at coordinate 170,173 of WWET01001080.1, read as the reverse complement.
CACTAGTCAACTGGAATGCTAACTCTACTCTAATGTTGTATAAATCTACACTGCAGATAACTGGGGCTTGGGTTAAAAATCAGCAGGAACTGGGGAAAAACAGACAGTATTTATCACATAGTTGCCAACTCTCCCTGAATATCGGGGAGACTCCCTGAAGATTGGGTGATCTCCCTGACTCCCTGAAGTGTTTGGTAATCTCCCTGATTCTAATCATCCATTGAGGTCTATGGAGATGACCAATTTCATGGAGGCCAAGATGTAATGAAAGAATCTTGTTAATCAGCTGCAGCGTCCCTTTTAGCTTTTCTATAAAGATAATAATGAAAATATTCACTGACAATTTAATAATCCATAAATACTGACATTTTTATTAGTAAAATAGTTTTCCTGGCAGTGCTAGATACACCTATGGGTGGAGCTATTTACAGGACACACCTCTTTTGCGCTACAGGACACACCCCTTTGGTGCCGCGCCTTGATAGTGTTCTTGCAATCTCCCTGATATTCATTTGCAAAAGTAGGCAACCATGGTTTATCATGTTTGATGTATGTCAGAAATTAGCACAGTTATTAATATAATACAAGTCAATGGGGCTGATCCAGAAACACAAGCTAATCAGCATGCAGCTTGTGTGCCATACATGCGGGTGATCTGCCCTGAATGGGCTGCATGTGATCCTCTGGGTTCCTATGCAGGTAAAGCAGCTACTGTACATGACCATATATGTAGGGTAGTACAATGTAATGGTTATGAATAATGTGAATGCTTTAAAACAATATCAAATAATAAATGTAGTAAATAAAAAAAAATGACGATAACATTTTTATTACTGTATATAAAAAGTATTTTACACCTACTCAAAGCTCCAGTTTCGATTTCCTTACACTTATACCCCTCTCACATCGCCCTAAAAACCAAGGTTTTTGCCGGGGCAAGTAGCAAAAACCCAGGTAAGGGCTCAGTCTGAAAGGGTCCGGGTCCCTCTACCCAGGTCTAATGACCCGGGAATTCAACCCGGGTGAAAAGAAGGGTTATTCCCGGGTCAGACCCGGGTAGGGGTACAGTGTGAAAGGTGCACATAATCTACTTGACTGGTGTAATTTGTTTACTATTGCCCTGGCAACAAGTGTTGCCAGAGCAACAGTAAACAAATTACATAGTGTGATAATTCACACTACTGCCAGGGCAGATCCAGGTCCTGGAATTTCCAGGGTCTGCCCTGCAGTGTGAAACAGGGTCTATGACCCTGGGATCCTCTGCTGACATGTCAATATCCCGCGTTCACAGACCCGGGATATTTCCGGGTGGCGATCTGAAATCAGTATTATATTGCTTTTGAGTACTGAAACTTGGATAGGTGTTATTGTGTCAGCCCCCTAGACCAGTGGTGTATGCAAATGTTTTCATGTAAACAGTGCTTATTTCCATCTGCGTTGGGCTCTAGATTGGATGCATTTACTTGGCACGCCCGGACTGACATTGACTACTTGCCATCTCACCTTATGTCCCATAACACTCCCTTCAAAATGCAAGCGGTCATGACTGTGTGGTAAGCAAGCTTTCACACACTCACCTCTGGATCGGCCCCAGTGTCTTGTACAATGTTTATTGTAACCTCTGTACAATAGCTATTAGAAATATCATATGCCATTAAAGACATTACCAGTTGTAAGAGGACGAACTTGACCCTCAGTTCAGTCAATGTCTGATTATTTTATTGCAGTTTTTTTTTAAGCTCAGCTACTGTTGTTTAAGTATTCATAAACGATATTTACCTCCGACAAAATTATTTTCAACATAGTCGATGATCTGGCTATAGTCACTGATGATATTGTCTCCATGGATGACCACTGGTACTTCCTCTCCAAGATTGAGGCGCATGAACCAAGGTTCTTTTTGTTCTGCGAGAGGCAGGCTGACATCTCGCTCATCACACGGCAATCCTTTTTCCGCAATCACCAGACGTATCTGTAAGGGGAGCAGTGATTACATACAAGATACATGTTGACACTGTTACAGATTGTTAATGTGGATCCATCCCATACATACAATGGAGACTTTCACTGAGAATTACGTTACACAGCTTCTATTGAATTAGTAGGGACTCAGTAGCATTCTTATAAATATTATTTCAGCCCATAAAATGAGACATCCTGCCTACGAGAACATCACCTTTATGTGCAGACAGGAGAATGATTTTTTACCCTGCACATTTTACTCTCCTTGACATGTATGGAAATCATTACAGTGTGGGGGGATGGAATCCTAATTACAGATCAATGAAGAGTTTAATTCCCAGAGCACACGTGGAAATTTACTACCCTTCAAAAGAGAAAAATAGGTGTTGTGTTTTGTCTATGTAATGTTCCCTTACACTCTACAAGGAGCCTACCTACAACTGAAATATTATATCTTTATCCTACATTTTACAGGACATCATCTCTTCACAACAAACAGTTCATTATCTCACAATATTTGTTCTTATTTAAGCAGTAGATGAACTGTAATTATAATATTATTGATAATTAATATATTTATTTAATATGTTTTGTACCAGGGGTAGGCAACCAATGAAGCACATAAAGATGTTATGGGTGGTTCCCGCCAGCTATATAACTGGTGAACAGAAGTAATATGTAGTGTGCTCTGGTGTTTGGTGGTGATATTAAGGACATTTTCATAAAACACAGGACTTTCCACATGAGATGCCGCCTGTTGGCGGCACTCTCTAGCCGTGTCTTCATGGAGGTGCCACTCTCTATAGTGGTAGTCTCCTGCTCAACATCCCATGTGTCTCAACACCAAGTTCCGATGCATGAGTGCCGCCATCTTGGATTTGGTCACCTGACACGCCCAGCCAATCAGATCCAAGCTCTGTTAACTACATGACCAGGCCATCCAATCCTGGCCAGAGGCGCGCTATTTAAACCAGAAGCACTGTGTACCCTATGCCAGAACAACTTGTTTATTCAAGGTGCCTGGTTGCTACTGAGCAGTGCTGCAGCAAACCTCAGATAGCCTGTCAAACCTGTCAAGTCCAGTTCAGGTCGTCTGTCATGTCCAGATCCAGCCCTGGTCAACTCCAGTCCAGGTCATCTGTCAAGTCCAGATCCAGTCCTGGTAAAGTCCAGTCCAGGTCAAGTCTATCAAGTCCAGATCCAGTCCTGGTCAAGTCCAGTCCAGAACAAGTCAAGTCTGTCCAGTTCAGTCCTGGTGCAGTCCAGGTCAAGTCAAGCTAAGACTATCCAGTCCAGTCCAGGCCAAGTCAATCCAAGTCTGTCCAGTCCAACCCTGGTTCAGTCCAGGTCAAGACTAGTCTACTCAAGTTCTACCTTCCAATCAACTACACTGCATAGCTCATGAGCAGGACTCACATTAGGCCCTCCAGCTTCCGCTATACGGCTGAGACACTATCACGTCCCCGCGAAGCCAGACTGGATACCCCAACCAGTCAGTCCGTGATAGACATATTTCTGCCTTTTAATATTGAAAGTCTGGCACCCTAAGAGAAAACACTGTCTACTGTTCTGCCACTGTTTAATACTATACCTCAAAGGATGTGTATTACCAAGCTAAAAGATGTACAGGAAATAACTAGAGTGTTTATATGTGCCATGTGTTTTATGCTACTTCTCTGCTAGTTACAATTTTAGGAATGGAGTGCTAATTCTATTTGCTAACTAGACAAACCTGTGTTCAGATTTTATATAGCATTGAACTCATTTTTAGGATAACGATGAAGGTGATAGAGTACAATTACAATGAAAGATTTGTCAGACCAAAAATTTGTTTTTTGTGATAATGCATCATATTTTTTGCAGCAGCTTCTTAAAAAGCTATGACTGAGCAACATTGTGTAACACACCATATGCTAGGTTAAAAATACCTCACCAAGCAAAACAGAAGCTGTTTGTCTGTGTAAACTGATAAGATAAAACTGCTGCCTGCATCAAGTAGTAAGAATAAAGTCACCAGAGGATGCTGAGCTATGAGTGGTCCTCTTTAATACAATGACCTACCAGATATTATGTGCAACTTAGAGCTGTAATGTGAAAAACAGCACTTTGCTATCTTATACCTATAATTTCGCTTTCTGTGGGCTTTTCTGTGGGCTTTGAGCAAACCTAGGGACTGTAGTCTGCAACCTCCCTGTCATTTCTCTGATACTTCTTGTCTTTGGAATCTGTTGCTGTCGACTCTCAATATGAGATCCAAAGAGCTGTCACAATCAGTGAAGCAAGCCATCATTAGGCTGAAAAATCAAAGGAAACCCATCAGAGAGATAGCAAAAACATTAGGTGTGGCCAAATCAACTGTTTGGAACATTCTTAAAAAGAAAGAATGCACCGGAGAGCTCAGCAACACCAAAAGACCCGGAAGACCACGGAAAACAACTGTGGTGGATGGCAGAAGAATTTATTCCATGTTGAAGAAAAACCCCTTCACAACAGTTGGCCAAATCAAGAACACAATCCAGGAGGTAGGTGTATATGTGTCAAAGTCAACAATCAAGAGAAGACTTCACAAGAGTGAATATAGAGTGTTCACCACAAGATGTAAACCATTGGTGAGCCACAAAAACAGGAAGACCAGATTAGAGTTTGCCAAACAACATCTAAAAAAGCCATTACAGTTCTGGAACAACATCCTATGGACAGATGAGACAAAATATCAACTTGTACCAGATTGATGGGAAGAGAAGAGTATGGAGAGGTAAAGGAACTGCTCATGATCTAAAACATACCACCTCATCAGTGAAGCATGGTGGTGGTAGTGTCATGGCGTGGGCATGTATGGCTGCCAATGGATCTGGTTCCTTTGTATTTATTGATGATGTGACTGCTGACAAAAGCAGCAGGATAAATTCTGAAGTGTTTCAGGCAATATTATCTGCTCATATTCAGTCAAATGCTTCTGAACTCATTGGACAGTGCTTCACAGTGCAGATGGACAATGACCCGAAGCATACTGCAAAAGCAACCAAAGAGTTTTTTAAGGCTAAAAAGTGAAATGTTATGCAATGGCCAAGTCAATCACCTGACCTGAATCCGATTGAGCATGCATTTCACTTGATGAAGACAAAACTGAAGGGAAAATGCCCCAAGAACAAGCAGGAACTGAAGACATTTGCAGAAGAGGCCTGACATAGCATCACCAGGGATGAAACCCACTGTCTGGTGATGTTTATGCCTTCCAGACTTCAGGCTGTAATTGACTGCAAAGGATTTGGAACAAAGTGTTAAAAAGTGAAAGCTTGATTTAAGATTGTTTAGTTTGTCCCATTACTTTTGGTCTATTAAAAAGTGGGAGGCACATATAGAAACCATTGTAATTCCTACACCGTTCACCTGATTTGGATGTAAATACCCTCAAATTAAAACTGAAAGTCTGCTGTTAAAGCACATCTTGTTTGTTTCATTTCAAATCCATTGTGGTGGTGTATAGAGCAGAAAAAATTAGAATTGTGTTGATGTCCCAATATTTATGGACCTGACTGTTTATATTTCAATTGCTTACTGCACACAGATACTGACCAGCTTTACTATTACACTGTTATTTAGACTTGGGATAGGAAACATCACCTCTCAACTCTAATACTGTTTGCAACAGATGAAATATGACTCCCCTGCAATCAACATGGTTTAGCCCAGGAGTAACTCATTTCAAGCACTTACTTAAGTCTGGATCCAGCCCATTGACTGTGAGCTATGTATTATAAATTTATTCCTGGGTTTTAGAAATATTTACAGTTAAAACAAAAAATAACTTATACCTAGGCCAAAATTGCATGCTGAATTTTTTATTTAATTAGTTTAAAAAGCCCCTAAACCATTTTTTTCCTAGAATGAGGCAATCAATGTAAATAGCAATGTCTTTAAAAAAATGTTATTACTATAATACCGACAATCTGGCAAATTTTTGTCTTAATTTGGAAATAAAAAATAAATCATTATATGTATTTGAAATATTTAGTATTTGAGGTCACACAGGGTTACCGTCATATATTTTGGGACTCGGAACTTAAATATGGGGGTCTGCGGGGTTCCACTTCTATCGGACATCACGTGGTTTGATATTCCATAGAGGTGGAGTGCTGCAGACCCACTGGATTGAGTCACAGCGGACTAATGTGCAGAGAGGGTTTTTTTTCCTAAAAAGTACTCCTTACGCACTGGTCTGCTGTTGATGTTTTGCAGCCACTAGCCCAGGAAGGGGACTGAATGGAGCCCGGCTGAGGTACCGGCAGTACAGAGCCTCGGACCTCCTCTAAGACTGGGTCATTGTTACTACCATCATACCATCACCCCCTGATGGCAGTCCTGAGGTCACATCATGCGGCACTATTAACTGTATCCCCTTAAAAACCTTGTATAGTAAGCGCATGCTACACACCTTCCGCTGCATTTACACTTCTGAGTTATTCCAATTTTGAGGGCTATTTAAAAATTTTAAGGTCAGAGATTAGAGGTCAAGAAATGTAAGTTCATGCATGCGAGGGGAGCAGCCTGGATCTGTTCCTCTGTTATTTCAGTGACATAAGCAGAGTGGAACTGAACCTAAGTTCTGATGCATTTGTGATCGGATGTAGGAGTAACAAATGTGCAAGGAAGCACAACTGCAGAGCTGTGATATCCATGTATCTGTGCGAAGGCTCTGCTAAACAGTCCCTCTTAAGTTTTCCAATACCTTTGGTGAACAGCGGTGGGTTGGATGTCTGGATTGGTATGCAGAGAGCTGGCATGCCTAAATGTGCATTGTACCAAGTTCACTTACAATCACAACCGACCCTTATGTCGGAAGCTTTCAGTAGGGTCATTTTGCTTAGGTCTAGATGTGGTGGAATGGTTACAAATGGATAGCAGGGATATCTACACACTCAAAAATTGCAACTTAGGATCTTCAGTATTATTAAACATTGCTTAGCTGGAGGGCAAAATGTCTGATTTTGTGCGTCACAACTGTAGACACAAAAAGGAGTTTACGGAGACCCATCTGTAGTAGCTAATATATATTTCCAGGGCTGATATTTCCTTTCTGTTTCCCCTAATGCTCTTAAGCACAATCTTTATTGGCATTAAATTTATTACTTACAGCACATGACTTTGCAAATGTAATGTAAGTGTATTCTGCCAATAAAATATTGGTAGCATAGAAAGGCAATGACGGCAGATAAGAACCACATGGCCCATCCAGTTTTCCCAGTTGTTTATTTAAACTGTACTGGCCTTAGACCATATTTTACCCTCAATATAGTTTGAAATATAGGGTATCCTTATACTTATTCCAAGCATGTTTAAAGTGTTCTACTGTATTTGCCTCAACCACCTCAGATGGGAGGTTGTTTCACTTATCAACTGGCTTATTCTGCAGAACACATAAGGCCTGACACATTGTAAAACATGCACAACATTTTTGTGTTGTTGTGATTTTTGAACCAATACAACAAACCTCACAATAGAGAGAATGTTTGATTTCATTCATACCCACTATACAATTAGAAATACAATTATTTCTTGAGATTTGTACTTATTTGTAATTATCAGTTATTATCAGCTGAGAGTCACAAAAGAGCACATAAAATGTGAAAAATGGGCTTTACTGTCAAGAACCCCAGGGACCGCTAATGTTTACAATCAGAACTTTATAGCTTGATGTCAGTAAGTGTTACGGCACTTTCTAAAATAATACGGTAAGAAATACGGTATTTCTAAAAATACAGTGTGGCCAGCACGAAAGCTGAAAAAATAGGCTGGGAGCAGGAAAACTGGAGGACGAGTAAAGCGGCGTCTCCCCTTTCTTCTCACTACCAGTACCAGGCTTGTGTTGCTGTGGAATTACCAGCATAACCTGGTGCCCAAAAGGGCCAAGGCCTGATGGCAAATATAGAACCACAAGTGCCACCATGCCCTTACCGCAGGACCCGTCAGCATCTGTAATTCTACAAAGTAAAAACAAAAAACTTTACTGCAATAAATATTCCCTAAGACCCCAATATCCAAAGGTCTTTCAGTTTTGAATCCACTAGGTTTATGGAAAGCTTTATGGTATACCAATGTCTAAGTGCTATTCAGCATTATAGCCCTCTTATATGGACTAGTGCAGTGGTTCCCAAACTTTCTGAGCCACAGAGCACTTTTCAGGAGACAGCGCTAAACATATTTTCACCTAGTACCTACAGTCAGGTGCATAAATATTGGGACATCGACACAATTGTCATATTTTGGGCTCTATACACCACCACAATGGATTTGAAATAAAACAAACAAGATGTGCTTTAACTGCAGACTTTCAGCTTTAATTAGATGGTATTTACACCCAAATCAGGTGAACGGTGTAAGAATTACAACGGTTTCTATATGTGCCTCCCACTTTTTAAGGGACCAAAAGTAATGGAACAAACTACATGCCCACGCCATGACACTACCACCACCATGCTTCACTGATGAGGTGGTATGTTTTGGATCATGAGCAGTTCCTTTCCTTCTCCATACTCTTCTCTTTCCATCACTCTGGTACAAGTTGATCTTTGTCTCATCTGTCCATAGGATGTTGTTTCAGAACTGTAATGGCTCTTTTAGATGTTGTTTGGTAAACTCTAATATGGTTTTCCTGTTTTTGTGGCTCTCCAGTGGTTTACATCTTGTCGTGAACCCTCCATATTCACTCTTGTGAAGTCTTCTCTTGATTATTGACTTTGACACATATACACCTACCTTCTGGAGAGTGTTCTTGATTTGGCCAATTGTTGTGAAGGGTTTTTCTTCACCATGGAAAAAATTCTTCCACAGTTGTTTTCTGTGGTCTTCCGGGTCTTTTGGTGTTGCTGAGCTCTCCGGTGCATTCTTTCTTTTTAAGAATGTTCCAAATAGTTGATTTGGCCACACCTAATGTTTTTGCTATCTCTCTGATGGGTTTGTTTTGATTTTCCAGCCTAATGATGGCTTGCTTCACTGATAGTGACAGTATCTTTGGATCTCATATTGCGAGAGATTACAAATGCAAATGTCACACCTAGAATCAACTCCAGACCTTTTACCTGCTTAATTGATTATGAAATAACGAGGGAATAGCCCATACCTGTCCATGAAGTAGCTTTTGAGTCGATTGTCCCATTACTTTTGGTCCCTTAAAAAGTGGGAGGCACATATAGAAACCGTTGTAATTCCTACACTGTTCACTTGATTTGTAAATACCCTCACATTAAAGCTGAAAATCTGCAGTTAAAGCACATCTTGTTTGTTTCATTTCAAATTCATTGTGGTGGTGTATAGAGCCAAAAATATGAGAATTGTGTCGATATCCCAATATTTATGGAGAATATGGGGCAGCATGGTGGCTCAGTGAGTAGCAGTTGTGTCTCACAGCACTGAGGTCATGAGTTCGATTCTCAGACAAGGCCTTATCTGTGTGGAGTTTGTATGTTCTCCCTGTTTTCTCCCGGTTTCCTCTGGGTGCCCCGGTTTTCTCCCACACTCCAAAAACATGCTGGTAGGTTAATTGGCTGCTGAATAAATTAACCCTAGTCTTTGTGTGTGTATGTATGTGTTATGGCCCATAGGATATAGCTTCAATGGGGCAGGGACATATGTGAATGTGAAATACTTTCTGTAAAGCAGATGGCAGTATAAAAATCTGATAATATATAGGTACTACATAGGTTTCAATATCTTTTCCACTGGCAATGCTTGCTAATCCACATAGCACAGTGGAACCACACTTTTTTTTTTAAACAGTCTTGTGTGATGTGATGTTTAGTTACATTAGCAGTTCCTAGTCTTGTGGGAACTAAAATAGTCCATACAAGTTGGCTATAGCTCCGAGTGCTATTTAGTGATGGGTATGCCTTCTGTGCAGAAATTTGTTTTTTTTATTGCCTAGCCTAGTGATCTACTGGGCACGGGTTGGGTTGTACCCTGTGTACACACTGATTTTTGCTGGCTCGACCCCCCCC
>WWET01001080.1:138657-152378 GCA_011038615.1 Limnodynastes dumerilii | reverse complement strand
CACCCATTTGCAGTCAAAGGGGCTCGGAGGGAACAAAGTTCCGTCCGATTCTTTAAACGCTAGGATTACTATAGTAATCCTAGCGTAACATCTGGAGGGCGCATGCGCACCTTGCGTGCATAAATCACCTGACGATATTAAATCTGGATCCAGTCCTGAATCCTTGTCACCACTATAAAATACAGAGAGCATAATAGTGACCACCACACCATACCACACACACATTTGTGCACACTGCACTAGGTCTGAGCAATATAGACACACAATGTTATGGGGGAATCTATACAGATAGAAGAGATGGAAAAGCTAGAATGACATGGTTGGTTACTGGTTAATGGCAAGAGTGCTGGGGCGCTTTCTCTTGTATCTGTGTAAATATTCCCATACCTAGAAGCACCTGCTTTAGATTAACATGAATATTGATTTGAGCAACCAGCATTTTGTGTGTTTTTGTTTGGAAGCATGTCTGGGATAGCATATGTGTTGGGCCATATTAAAATATTTGAGTATTTTAAAAGTTTAATTATATTATTTATAAATATATTTTTTTATATTTTTTAATTACAAAAAAAACAAAGATCCCTAAATTCCAATAAATTGAAATAATTAATTTCAGATAACAACAAAGCTAAAATGCAGTGCTCTGTACTAGCCTGGCATTCCGTTATGTCTCTTACAGTGTCTGGAATTATTATAAATGCAGTATATATAAGAACAGGTTAACTTCCAACAAAGTTTTTGAAACAAGACCAAAAAATTGCCCATGAAAAAAACCTGCAAGACACATTTTAATAATGAAGCTTCTGTTAATTGCTTTTCTGCTGAATTACAAAAATAAACGGAATCACCATGCTGCATTTAGATGAAATTGCAAATAAATTGTTTGCAAGAAGGTGATAGACACGTTATTTATGCCACAGACAGCAACTGCTGATAGGTATGAAACTTATCGTTGTGTAATGTGGACCAAAGCACAAACTCATGGCTGAAAACAGACAACTGAAAGTGACAATGTGATACTGGAGCAAACAGTGCATTTCCATGAGAAATCTACCCCTTCCATTGAGTAAAAATCTATTTGTGAGGCCTCGAACGGCCCTTTTTCGAAAGGGCTGTTTTTTCCCAGTCAGTTCCGGACTGTGTCCAGGCAGCCTAAAATGGCTGCTGTTCTCCATTTTTAATGTGCTTTTTTATGCAAAAAGTGTTATTAAAACTGTGTAGGATATTCAAGGCCAAGACATGCCGATAAGACAGCTTGGTGGGAGCAGAGAGTACACTAACATCATGCAATGCTAACTTATACTGTGCACATGTGGAATGTAGAAATTAGTTAGATAAGTAGTACCAATTAACTTGCTTAAAACATGATTATAACTTAAGGTAGGGAGTTCCGGCTCTGTTGTTGTAGGGGTATAAAAGACACAAAGTCAGCTGCTGGCTTCACCCGGGACTGATCTGACTTAATGCAGGAGTGATCTGGGCTATGAATGTAACTGATCTGACTAGGTGCAGTGGTGACCCGGGCTTTGTACGTAACTGACCTGCCTTGATTGCAGGAGTGACCCAGGCTTTGAACATAACTGACTTAACTGAGCTCAGTACCCACCGACCTTTTCCAGCTTGACAACAATCGAGATAGGGGCCCCTGGAAACCTGTTGATCATTATCAAGCAATAACTACCAGCTGAAGCTAAGCATTATTCATGTATTTTGCTTAATTTTTATTAAATACTATCATTTATAAGAATTGTTCTGTGTGGTGCCATTTAACTCTGGGTATTTACCGAACCTTGAGTTCCACCGGGAACAAAGACTAGCTGGGAAATCGATTGCTTCTGCCTCACAGAGGAGGAAAGCTGCCTTTTTGAAAATGAGCTTTCGGCTGTGTCTATTTCTAAAATAGCACTTTGCAGCAGAGTGAGGAGTTACTGCTTAAATGTTACGTGGTGGACATTTTTTTGACCTGCCCCTAGGGGCTGCTGTGGGACTCATTGTCCAGCATGGACATTCTCCTAACCTGTCCCTAGGGGCTGCTGCTTGGACTTAGCCACCTTGATTAATTTACAGCACCTGAGCATCTGGTATATAAGGACACCTCTAACTAACTCAGGTGCTGGTCATTCTGTCTTGTCAGCCTCTTGTTCATTGCAGTCCTGCTGCTGCCTTGCATTTTTGTGATCCAGCTCCCCTTGTACTGTTTATTGGTTACGCCTTGATTTTGGGTATATATTCATGTCCATTTGTATGTTTGTTTTTGGGGTTTCACTGTTATCTGGACTCCTGTTTGTATTTCAGTACATTTGTATCATTGGGCTGGATCCAGACCTTGTTAAGTGCATGAACTTAGTTACTCAAGGGCTAAACCATGTTGATTTCAGAGGGAGCCAAGTTAATTGTATTCTTTGCATGCAGAGATATATCTTTAAATTGCTTACTGCACACAGATACTAACCAGCTTTACTATCACACTGTTATTTAGACTTGGGATAGGAAACATCACCTCTCATCTCTAATACTGTTTGCAGCAGATGAAATATGACTCCCCTGAAATCAACATGGTTTAGCCCTTGAGTAACTAAGTTCATGCACTTAACAAGGTCTGGATCCAGCCCAATGATGTAGATGTTAGAAAGAATGGACCATATTCAGAGATCTGTGTTTACTATGTGCACGTTTTTACGGACAGACGTAGCAAGGAATACAGTCCTATGTCTGTAGTAAGCTTTGTGTGATGTGTTGTGCGCACATATAAAATTGTTTGACAAAATAATCTGAGTCCTAAATTTTCGGTCTAACTCTTATTATATAGTTATCTATATTTATCAATGTTTCATTTCATTTTTCATTTATGTTTTTCATAATATCAATGTGATCTGTCAATGTCAGCACATCGGTAGTTAGTAAAGTTAGTGTACAGTGTGGTTTGTAGCACACAAAACCCAAATGCCAACAAATAGCGGCGATTCTATTTTCATTTCCTGCTTATGTTCCTACATTGTGTAGCTGTGTCCATTATTATGTAAAGATATGTATGAGCGACAGGCGGTCTGATCTGAAGATTGGAAGAGTGTGTACAGGGAGCAGATTGCTTCAGCAGATGCAGGTCTTTTTTAAAACTGGACAAGTGTGTGTTATGGATTGGGAGTCTTATACGCGACCTTGATCTTCTGTAGGATTGTGTGAACAATCTGGTCTGGAGTTGAATCTGAAGAGGATTGGACAAGTGTGTACTCAGTTTACCCAATCAGGTGATCACCTCCACAATTAGCTATCATTTAGTGCACTTTCCATAGTAACTGCTTGCATACATACACACACATTGAATATGGCCAACAGATTCATCAAGATAAAAAACATGAAAGTCATCATTTCAAGAGGAAATGCTGTAATTACAGGTTTCCCAGGCAGCATGTTCCCATGTAAGTATTATGTTCTATTATTACTGAATTGTGTGACAGTTATGGGTTTGTTGTTGGAACGATAAGAAGATTAGCAAGTCATGAGTGTTTGATTGACACGTTTTGCTGGGTGCCAGGCTCTGTTGATGCAATAGTAGATAACACTTTTATTAGGAAAATCAAGTATGAAGTAGAACATTGTATAGTCATCTGGCAGAAAATTCCACCAGCTCTGAGATGGTGGAATCGTAGGGCTATTTCCGCATGCAAGCGGACTCGTGCTCAGGGAATATTTAAATGAGAAAACCGAACATTTTCTCATTTAAATATCCTGGCACACCCCCTTTGCAGTCGGAATCGGATGCGGGCGGATACCATAAAATCCGCCAGCAATCCGACTTCCTTCCGCATGTAGCGCATGCGCAGACCTGTCAAAAAGCATCGCATCCGTGTGAAATTCACACGGATGCGATACTCTGAACCCTAACCTAAGTTCATGCACTTAACAAGGTCTGGATCCAGCCCATTGTATTTAGTTTACCCTGTGCTCCAGCTGCTAGTGTTTTGTATTACTACTACCTTGTGCTCATTGTGCCCTTTCTGTTTAGCCTGTCCTGTCAAAAAGCATCGCATCCGTGTGAAATTCACACGGATGCGATACTCTGAATCAGCCCCTAAGTTCATGCACTTAACAAGGTCTGGATCCAGCCCATTGTATTTAGTTTACCCTGTGCTCCAGCTGCTAGTGTTTTGTATTACTACTACCTTGTGCTCATTGTGCCCTCTGATTTCTGTTTATATGTCTTAGTGTTTATAACCTGTAGGTTTTGTATTGTTCCTGGTTTTGTCATTGTTATTGTTGCTCCCAGTTCACTTTCTCTTTTACCTGTATTCTCTTGTTTGCACTAATAAATACTTTTAGTTTATTCACCCTTGCTGTCTGGTTATTAGTGCTTAGCTACACCTGAGGCTGCCTTCCAGGGGCTGTGACCTGCTGGGGTGCTGCCGCACAAGTCTATCCCCACCATCAGAGGCCTTAGTGACGTCCAGGCCCCAGTAAAGGTGGGTACACACTACACTTTCTTTCTAACGATCCACTCTCCAATCCAATTTTTGTAACGACTGGCTCCCACGATTTTTCTGCCGCTGCATCATTCATCTGGCAAATTAAGCGGTCTATAAAATCTGTTTAAACGATTACAGGACCAATACCCATGATATAGTTGATCATACATGCCTGAAAACTTCAATGATATCGTGTGAATCGGTCATGTAATCATTTGATTGGCCCGATTATCATTGGAAAAAAGTGTAGCCAGCATTAGACTCCACGCCCTGGGAGCAGTCTTGTAACATTATAAAGGTGCAAATCTGAACCCGTCCAAACCATGTTGCAATGTGAGGGGTGAAAATGAATTTATATTTTTCTGCATGCAGAGAAACATATCATTTAATGCTGAGCTACAAAACATCACCTCTCCACTCGTTCTCTTTGCAGATTTCAAATTAGGATCCCCCTGCAGTTCAACATGGTTTCTACCAAGATGCAGATTTGCTCCTTTCTGTTACTTCCAAATCTGGATCAGCCCCACTTTGAGCACCTGCATTTCAGGCCAGCGCATGAAGCAGAAGTCTTTCTGAGAGGAAGTGTAAGCCAGTATGCTCCATGGGAGGGGGTTTATATTTAAAAAGTACAATAAGGACATGCTTAAGCCCTTACAACTCTAATAAGGAAGGATCCTGTGAGCCTCTCATCGCACGCATAGGAGTTTGGATAGAGTGGGAATGTGGCATTGAATCTCTGCTGTCAGAAGCAGAGGCCTGGAACTGGTCCCTAATCTCTAATTAGCTGGCAAACAACTTTCTGTATCCCCTGAAAGACACAGTACCAATTTCAGTTCATAACAATGGACTAGATCCATACATCTCATTTTGCAGCAAATAGATCGATCCCTCCTGTATTCATGCATATGTACTAATGCTCTACAAACCACTCCCTTCTCACGGACTTCCAACGCCATTACCTCATTTAAAGCTTCAATATGGAACAAACATAAAACGCTTGTGGATCAGAGATCTGGATTGGTACACAGTACAATGGTACATATCTAAACCCCACCAATTTGTCAGTGAAACCCAGCCCCCCTGCCAGAAACTGTCAAAAATTGTCGAAAGTCATCATCAAGCAGATTGCCCAAATGGGCCGCATGGAAATAGAGAGATTGTCCAGTTACATTTTACCCATCCTATATAATAGAAGGCTCAGATGATGATATACAATTATTATTTGTACTATTAGATGTTTTGCTACTACCATTGATTCTGTATATGGCCCAAAGAACTGACAAAGTGCAGATTCACATTGTTTTCCTAAAACCAGTCCTCTAGGTCAAGTTGATCTTAGGAAGAGACTTTACTATGATAATTAACCCAATTATGACTGCTTGCAACTTCAAACACAATAAGGAAGGTCAAGATAAGATCCTAAAAGATTCTCCCTTCTAAAGTTTCATGGTTTCAGATTGAGGATTGAAAACTAATTAGCTCCAGTTCACTTTAGTTACTAGTATGTCCATACAGCAATGTTAACTCACCTAAAAGCCTTACTTCCTGTGCAGTTGTAATTATATCAGAGCCTATGCAAGAATCAGAATTCCTGGAAGGTTGAAAAACTGTCTTTGGTCTCTAAGTCTTGAGTGTCTTGACCTGCAACTAGAAGTGCTTATTAAGCGGTGTTACGTCATCCAGGATGCTTTCGCTGTGTAAAGTGATGATGCTACATTTGAGTTGTTGGTTCGTTGCGGAGGCTTACGTATGGAATTGGCTATTCTAAATTTGCTATTCTAGATTCTGTACTCAGGAATGGCAGCTGTATCATGTTTGAAATGGTTGGCAATCAGAAAGCTGCTGTTGGGAAAGGGTACCTATCTAGACCTGTTCCCAATAGCAGCGATTTGAGGTTAGGATTAGGGTTATTGCTTGGACTGCAGGGGCCTGAGGTCAGGGCTTAGCCTGCGGTGGGTTCAAGGTTAGGGTTTAAGATGGGAGGGTTAAGGATTAGGGGGAAGCTTAGGCTGCGGAACATAAAGGGTTAGGGCTGAAAAAGGGGAATGTTAGAGTTAGGACTGATAGGGAAGGTTAGGGTTAGGCTGTGGTAAATGGGAGGTTACGGGAGGGCTAACATTAGGGTTAGGAAGAAAGGCTTACAATCCAAAATACAAATCTTTGTGGCTCACCGCTGCAATCAAGAATGGAAGCTGACAGCAATTGTCATCAATCACCATTCAACTGCCATATGATGATCTTTCAGAAAAGAGACCATCGCACCGGCCTACCACACTCCATAGGAATGTGGACACTCCACACTCCTGCGTGCGGAATGCATTTCTGTGCTCTGGACCCTACCTTTAGTATTCCAGACACAACTTATGGAATACTGAATTGTATGTAAGGGATTAGCCAAGCAATAACTGTACAATTTAAATACCTGTCTCCTATGCATGGTGAGTGGTGCAGCCCCCCCCCCCCCATATGGAGAATTCCAATGCGGAATTATTGGCATAGTGCAGGTGCAGTACCAATTCATAGCTGACTTATGTACATAGCGTATATATATATAAGTCAGCTGCTTTCATTATGACTGGATCTGGTCCCAAGATAGTTGCAAGTATACTAACTGCATGTGTGACATTTCAGATGACTGGAGGATATGGCTTTAGTGATGAAACAAATAGCCCAGTACTGTCTGGTTATGTTCCTGGCGGGACGTGTCCTCCGCTAAGAAAATTCTATTTTTTGAAATACAGAGAGCTGAAAGCTCATTTTCAGCTGTCTCTATTTCGAAAATATTACTAATTAGAAAGTTTTACTAATGAATGGATAAGTATGCCAAATTTATATCTGGAACAGTCACAGCAGACCTGCCACACCAGACCAGACAGTTGAGTGTACAAGGGAAGTCCGTGCGGAGTCTTAGGGTCACACTGCAGGTAAGGGAGTCTTAGGGTCAGGCTGCGAGGAAGGGAGGATTAGGGTCAGGCTGCGAGGAAGGGAGTCTTAGGGTCAGGCTGCGAGGAAGGGAGGGTTAGGGTCAGGCTGTGGGGAAGGGAGGGTTAGGGTCAGGCTGCGAGGAAGAAAGGGTTAGGGTCAGGCTGTGGGGAAGGGAGGGTTAGGGTCAGGCTGTGGGGAAGGGGGATTAGGGTCAGGCTGTGGGGAAGGGAGTCCTAAGGTCAGGGTGCAGGGAAGAGAGTCTTATGGTTTGGCTGCAGAGAGGAGAGGGTTAGGGTAATGGAAGGGGAGGGTTAGGGTGAGGATTAGGATAAGAGTTGGGGAGGGAAAAATACTCACCTCTCGCCGCTGCAGATTTGTCCTGGGGATCTTTGATTACTTGTCCTCGGCGATGGTAGGAAAAGGGCGGTTCTGACCGCCGACCCATACCCGTTCCTGAAAATACCTATAGTAATGGTATAATATGGATATCAAGCAATGATTTTAGTGGAATATGAAAAGTTCCTTCCAAGAACCGAATAAATGTCATCCTTTATCTAACTATAGTGTGCATCCACTTTTGTGGTATTGAGTAGAAAATATCAGTTTCATGTAATTCTTATTATCATATTCGGATCATCTCTTTCATTCCAATAGAACAATTCTTAAAAATAAATGTAGTTTGAACACTTTATACACTATTTACATTAACTTTTCCAATGGGTGAAGTATTTATCAGCTGTTAATTTCCGCTTGTGTAAAACCGTTAACACTATTTTAAGATTCCTCATAATCCAAAGAGGTCAGGGACATTTGCAGTGCTATGTTGCATAAGATAATGTGACACACAGGTTCATCAGAACATCTACATCACAAGCAGATGGGTAACTAAGAAGCTTGTTAATACTATTCCCGCTGCTAATCCTCAATGGAAAAATGATGTGCTGTAACATGGCACTGTTCTCAACAAAGGAAGCTCTGCCAAATTGATTGGGTGCCTGGAAAATCAGAACTATGACAGGTGCAAGATGGATGGGGTAAACTCTCAGGACAACTAGTATACTTTATTAATAATGACACAGTGTTCCACCATATAAATTATAGTGTTCTTTTTTTCAGAGACACTTTGTTTCCATCTTGCACCTATTTTTCTTACTCACCACAAGTCAGTGGGTGACGGAACTATACATGTCAATGAAAATACTCAAAGCTTACTTTGTGTAATACAGAAAGCTTAAGTGTGTCATTTGTTCACCAAAGTTATTTGTTTCCAAAATGTAATATTTGCACTCTAACACTGTTATGTCCCTGACTTTAGGCTATCATTTAAACTCTGCAGGCAGCAGGAAAACCAAGGCTATATGTCAAAATGCTTTTATGATGTCTCATTCCTGTGGAACTTTAGGATTCTGAGTCTGTGTGGCACAACTGGCAGACCCAGTGCTGAGGTTAGCAGAACACGAGAGACTGGTTTTCCATTACGTAACAGCAGTTGTAACTGAACAGCAGCTAATAAGGTGACTACTAATCATCTTCCTGTTTTAGAAACGTGACATGCCAATGAGATATTTTGGCATGTCACCTTGTGTAACAGGGAAGTTATACCTCAGTATAGAGAAGCAGTATACAGAACAGTATCAAAATATAAATTAACTGTTTTATGTACTAAACATAACAGTTCCATGAAATGGTGGAACTTCACTGCATTTTTTTTAAAGATTTACACAAAAGTGAGACAGGCCTTTTATTATTTTTTTTCCTATTAATCAATTTTCCAGACATTGATATATACACTATGGGATATTTACATAACTGTTATTTCTGTGATCTTACTAATACTAAGCAGGTTTGAAATAAGTGAGGGAAGGTAGTAAGAATTAATCTGGACACTGGGAAAAAGCATTAGCTGTGGTGCACAAGACATATGTTGCAGAGGCAAGCCTAGCATTCTGATTGGTTCATACTTTGATTGGTAGATTTAATATGGGAATCCAGTGTAAAAGCAAAACCCATTGTTCTTTAATATATTAAGCATGTCCCTTAAGCTGGCCATACACTAAGACGATCATCGGTCCTAGCAGGGGATGAGCCGATAAACGGGATGATTTCCCGCTAGGGAAATGTCCTGTTATCGGCACCATACACCTCCTCGGCTGGGACTGATAATCCTAGCAGAAGAGGGGAGGGGGGGCAGCGCTCTCTGTGGCGCTGCTGCAGAGCTATGTACAAAGCTGCTCTGACAGCTTAGAAGTATACCTTCAAAGCTGTCAGAGCAGCATAGTGCATAGATTTGCAGCAGCGGCTACTGCAGGGAGTAGTACAGACAGGGATCAGCCAGAACAACATGCTTCACACAGCTTTATACATAGATCTGCAGCAGCATCTATTACAGGGATAGGGAGCCATTCAGCTTGCTGAATTCAATAATCGTACCAGAGCGTTTCTGGTGCGTTTATTGGACGTTTTAAAAATTGATCTTGGCCATTAACTAGAGCGATTTTTGGCCCGGTCACCCAATAATTGGGTGTTTGGGCCGATAATCGCTCTAGTGTATGGCCAGCTTTATTCTGAGTACTATTTTAACTGTATCTTTTTGCTGTGTTATACCCCTTTCACATCACCACCAAACACCCGGCATTTTGCAAAAACCCGGGTTTTTGGTGGTGATGTGAAACCACCACTTCCAGGAGACCTGGGTCAAGAGACCCGAGACTTGAACACGGGAAAAAAGAAGGGTTTTTCCCGTGTTCAACCCGGGAAGGGAGGCAATGTGAAAGGACCAGGTTGTTTTCAACCCGGGTCTTTCACTTTACCTCCTGATTGGTGCAGATTTGTCTACTGTTGCTATGGCAACATTAAACAAATCTGTTTCTACCGTCTAGCATTAAAAAAATCATCATTGAATACCGCTAATTAAAAAAAAAAATTACTGCTAATTGTTTAAAGTAAAAAAATAATGAAAAGAGTTAACAGACTTACCGGCCCGGGGGTATTCAGGACACTGGCGGGCACTGCTTCTTCATCTTCATCCGGAGGGACAGCGGAGAGCGCACCGGATCATCTCAGCCTGCCGCAGGACGCATAATGGAGCCTGCGGCGATCGCATTGACCCTAATGTGAGAGAGAGAGAGAGAGAGAGAGCAGAGCGGATGAAGACTGGACAGAGGGACATAACAGAAGACATAGAAAAAGGGTGAAGCACAGGGACATACAGAGAAATGTGTCAGACAGAAACGCAGGAGCAGTAATATGGATGTTGAGGTTTTAAAGTATTTTTTTATGGATTGTCAACTGTATAAATGTTGGTGCCGACATAACATTTGTAAAATTTGAAGCACTTTCAGCAATGATACAGCTACCATTAATTAGCCAATCATTATTTATTTATCAAGAATTTATTTCACATTAATGTTACACTATTGTAATTACCATGGACACATTTACTTTATTAAGTAATAGAACACATTTGTATTATGGTATATGGTGGCCAATGATATACAAACATAAGCTCTGGTTTTCCCCTAGGAGACTGCTGGGCTGACAATACCCAGTGGGTGTTTCACCTAAAAGCCCTGGACCGTATTCAGTGATGCGTATTTATAAAAGTACGCAATTATACGCACGCACGTAGCAAGCCTACACCCACGACACTCCCCTCTCCCGGCCGTGCAATCATAAACTTACACCCC
The DNA here is from genome assembly GCA_011038615.1 of Limnodynastes dumerilii. Taxonomy (NCBI): domain Eukaryota; kingdom Metazoa; phylum Chordata; class Amphibia; order Anura; family Limnodynastidae; genus Limnodynastes; species Limnodynastes dumerilii. Next base: position 141,304 of record WWET01001080.1, on the reverse strand, counting down.
CATTGACCACCCTAATCTTTATATGTGTACTTAATTGCGTATATGTCTTCCGTGCATGCGATTCTTTATAGCCACATCCTCAAGAGTTCATTTAAATGCCTCCCCCCACCCACTGTCATGTAAATTTTCAAGTACGAATTTCAACCCTGCCCATCCGTACGTATATCCCCAAGTGCGATTCACGTCCGTGCCTAAAGCACTTATGTGCGTATATTCTACATAACTTACGTAAATAAAGTTATTACGCATGTGCAGTTAAAATGTACCCAAAAATACGCACGCAACTTCACGTGAAAATGAATCTGTGAATACGGCCCCGTGTCTTCACCTAATTGTGGAATATTTAGGTGTTTTGAAATGCCACACAGTCTGTGGGGCAGATTTACTATGGGCAACATTTCCACTTTTCCATTCCCGTAGCTTAGTAAATTTGGCCCTGTGAGTCTTAAATGTACCAGTCAGGACCTCCAAACCTGCAGTAATGTGCAGTCACTGCTAAATATACTCTATGCAGCATAAGGAGTGTCTTAATTGTGACATTTGCATCAGTTCTTACAGCATTGGTGTTGGTCCAACATCATCTTCCACTTATACATTTTAAATTCAAATGACCCATTTTTAAATGTTTTTTGGAGCTAGACTTTTTATTTGTTGAGAAAAGAACATACAGGGCTTGATCCAGACTGATTACACACTACCCCTGGCACTCTCCTCTCACGTATGTAACTTAGCTGACTTACGTGTTCAGAACCCTACCTTAACATTACCTTGCACATATCTGGTTGTATGTAATTCCTTGTCATACATAAGTGTCTAACCCAGCCTATACTGTACAATTTAAATGTCTCCACCTCCCAGCCAAAATGTGTATAATCAGTCATGCGTAGTGATGTCACGCCCTATCATTCGGATCTCAGATCATACATAAACAAGTAATGCGGATCAAATTTCCAATGTGTAACATCTGGCGTGCATGCGCAGTGCAGTCTCATAGCCCGACATACGCATGAGTACATTAGTTGTCATTATTAAGTCTAGATCAGGAACACAGTTCTAAATTTGCTGCTTCAGTTGCAAAGTATTTCATAAAATTTGCAGTAAAAACAAAAAAAAATCTAATTCAGACTTCCAAAAATGGGTTAAATAGTCAGTAATCTGAGACTTCATTCTAAGCATAAGTGCAACCTGGTTGGAATACAATCTGCTCGATCCAGACTTCTGACTAACAACATTTCTGATAGCTTTCGACAGGGGGACTGGGATATACTGACAATTGGAGGGGCTTAGCATTACAGTATAGACAAGCTATCATACTTTGTGCTAACCCGTACTTCCAATACGGCTCCAATTTAAGTGTATTGTGCTGGTATCAGAAGTCATGCAAGCAAGGGGAGTGATTAGTGGTTAGTGAAGTGCTCGCACGGATACTGCAACTGTATTGCAAAATCGGATTTTTGGATCTGGTCCAGTATCCTCTTTCTTTAACATTATAACTCATTTCTAAAACTATCATTTTAAAAAATAGATTATATGATAAGCTGTTTAAACTGGAGGTGATACCTTGTTTCCAGATACGAACCCTTAGAATGCACCTATGAGTATAACCTCTCACAACCAAGCAGCCTGAAACCTCAGATGCATTTTAGGGGGTTTCAAGTTACTATCATTGGCCCAGATCCAGAACAACGCTTGTGAGCAAATTTACGCGTGGCGGAGACATAAAATCGCCTTTTGGTAAGTACTGCGTATGCGCACCATAGAAAATATGCTCAGTAACGTAGCGTAATTATGAACGTATGGGCCATTCACGTAAATACTTACGTGTGGGCGTGCCAATTTTACGTGAGTCCAAAATACGTCTGAAATACGTTAAGTAGGCGGGGGTTTGTATCTAAAGTGAACAGTATGGGCGTGCTTAGCTGCGTAAATACGTGTTGCCCATATGTACATGTGCGGATCACTGCGGTTACGTCGGCAAAAGTTAAGGTAGGGTTTGTAAAGCGTATCTTGACAAAATACGTACGTTCAAGGGGTGTGCCTAGGGGAGTGTATAGAATGTACGCACACAAATATACGCTACGCGAATAAATGTAAGGCAAGCGTAGTTCTGGATCTACCCCATTGTTTTAAAGACAATTCTATCATTGCCTCCAATACTGGGGAAAAAACAAAACATTTTAAGTTTCTTGGATAGGTAACATAAACCAACACGCATTACCTTTTTTACTTGAAATCGACAGCTTCTAAATTGGAGTAGGCATTTTATCCGAGTTCAATAAGTCTACTGAAAACCATCCACAATTGTAAGCAATTCTGAAAAAAAAAAATATATAAAACATAAGTTCAAAAACTGGCCTTTTTGGAATGGAGACATCTAGTGGAAGCAGCACTTCATGACATTTTCATGTTCATGAACCATAAAAGTCACTTTATTTAATCTGCACTGAGTGAATTTATTTATTTATTAACAGGTTTTTATATAGTGCTATCAGATTAAGTAGCACTTTACAGAGAATGTTTCACATTCACATCAGTCCCTGGCCCTATTGGAGCTACATACTAGGGTCCCTAACACATACATACATACATACGTCCATACACACACTAGGGTTAATTTAGTCGGTAGGCAAGGTGATGTATATAATAT
>WWET01001080.1:125795-138496 GCA_011038615.1 Limnodynastes dumerilii | reverse complement strand
AAGGGTTAGACATTCTAAGTGAAGTTATCATACTTTTAAACATATTTACTACTGTTCCAGTAGCTGTTGTGAAACTACAAGTATAACCAGAAGGAAAACAACAAGGCACACTGCGATGCGTTTCACCTTCAGACAAGGCGTGACACGCAAACTGGTAACATGACGTTTTTCTCACGCGACTGGGGATAGACGCTCTAGTCTGTGTTTTCCCACATCTCTATGGCTGTTGGTAAGTGACGTCACTCGGAGCTAGGTTGCAGAGTCACCGCTGATTGTTGTGCGCAAACAACGAGTCGTGACCGACGTTGCTGTGCGTGTGTAGCTGTTCTGACCGGCCTCAACAGGACGCGGTCTTCATGGTAAGGGGACCGCTAGCTGTTAGTGTGACAGCTCAACTATGGATCGGGCGGCCTGTGGTTGGGTTACTATTCAACGCTATGGGTGTGACTGACAAGACATGTTTGCTAGAAGGGTAATCATTGTTCCAAAATCTCAGCGGGGACTTTGCAGGAGGGTGAGTTAGTAGTAATGAAATGGTTAGTGACATCAATGTGTTGTGGGTTGGTAAGCTAGGAGTTAACGTGTGAAAATAAATGTTTGGGCTAATGTGATGCTAGTGGTGGGTGGTCACACTGGGCTGCTGTGGAGGGCTATAATATTTGTGAAATACAATATATGGATATACAGGGGTTTGATATGTGAAGGAGTTGCGTGTAGAGTATTAAGGGCATGAAGAATGATGTGAAGAGAATAGAAAAGGAACTGGGGTTGCCACGGTGTATTTATGGATAGAGCTAGAGGGGAGTTAGAAAGAAATTTGGGTGACAGAAATGGGCCCATAGCATGTTATGGTCAGTAGTAAACCATGAATTGTCTAATAGGTTGCAACATTTAAACCAGTACAGAAGAGTGCATTTTATGAGTAAGTCTAGCTGCAAAAATATCTAATACTGTCCCCTACATAACTTTTAATATCTATAGTTAACAAATCTCATACTACTACTACTACATACAGTATTCTTTTGATTATAACCTTAAGCTGGATATATACTACAGTTATCAGGCTGATCATCTGTTTGTTGAATAATAGATTTTATACATAGCATGGACCATTTAGCCAGAACAGTGACATAACTGTCCATAAACTTTAGGATTGTTGAGTATTCACAAATGAACCAAATACAACTTGGCCTGCTTGCAGTGGAAAGTTTTATCATACGGTGAAGAACTATACTTGCGTGTGTATATGTGCGTGTATATATATATATATATATATATATATATACACACACACACACACACACACACACAATTTAAACAACATTTAAAGTGAAAGTTATGATCTGCTTTATGGCCCTGATTCACACCTAAGACACTGTGGCTTCTTAGGTGCATATTTTTAGGTATTTTGGTTATGTAATCATGTTGACTTCACAATCTACATAGCAAATAGGCACATAGATTCATTATAGTTTTAATAAAGAGGAGGCATTCCAGTGCAGCCTCTGTAAAAAGTTAAGAAATGTGGGTGGGGGGAGTAATTGTAATGAGACTGCCAGCACACAATTTAGAACCTCCATGTATATTTTCCCTACTTAAGAGGGAAAATATGTACAGGAACACAAGGGTTGCCTATGGTACTCTCAAGTGCATTTTAGAAGCTAAAAACGGGAGTGGCATGGGAGATGGTCATCAACTTAGCTGCAGTGAAATGCTGAACTGCACCTACTTAATTCACACTTAAGTGTGAATCCGGTCCTATATCCACAATATATGCTTATTATCTTGCTATCTGGACGGTTATTGAACTGAAAATTTTCAGGTTTTTTTTTTCCAGTGGTAGATCACAATTGCAATATTATTGTGTTTGGTGTTTATTTGGTAACAGATATTAATTGCTTATTTTATTTATTAATAAAAAATATTGTTTGACTACAGCTAGTAGTTTATATAGTTGTTTGCTTGTTTTTTTTATAGATTTTCTAACTAAATTTGTACCTCACACTTTTAAACTGGACCACATACACCATTCCCATTACAGGATGTCCCTTCCTCTTCTTATCCTCCTACTGAATACAAATATATATATAGTTAGAAAAGAGAGTTTGGGTTCCATACACTGAACAATAATATGTCTTATCAATAGATTGTATGGAGACTGACATATCATTTCATCCTATACAATTTCGGGTAATCACTGAATCTATTCTATAATATAGGACCTGATCCTAAACTCTGTATGACAGCTGAATACCACTTTGCATATTGCAGAACTCGGGGGTGTTTCTGGCAGCCTGCGCTAGATGTTACGGTATAAGAGAGTTAAGGCTGTCTTATGGCAGGGTAAGTCATGTACAGTCCACATGAGAGAGGAGAGTAACAGGGGAGTTCGCTCGCCTCTTCTGTGTGGACTGCCAGACCAGAAGTGACGCTGTTGTATAGTATTTACAGCAGCAAAAAGCGGATTTTATCAGTAATTGGGAAGACTCCGTTATAGACAGAAATAAAGCTCTAGGTAAGGGCTAATGTCTTATCATTTTAATGGTTGTTAGTCGCTTGAAAGCTACAATCGTGTTTATTTACCTTCGTAATAAATATATTTAAGTAACACATTGTTGCTGTTTACAATGTGTAAATGTGTCACAGTAACTGAACAGTACTTTCTTGCCATTCATGACATCATGGGACTGGTTGCAGCGGTAGGCAAATAATATTATTAATTTCTATCCGTGATCAGACTAAAGGTGGCCGCATACAATAGGGAGATTATCACTCCCAGCATGTGGTGGCCAATATTTGGGATGATTTTCCCCTGTGGAAAGGTCCTGATATCGGTGCCATACACAGCAGAGGCTGGGCGCGAAAATCTCTGAATGAAACTGTGCAGCTAGTCTATTGTCTGGCTGCAGGCTCGCTCTGATTGGTTAGGACTCCTGAAAACAAACTATGAATGGAAAACAAATACTGTGAGAGGTTCTGCAACTCTGCGCAGAACCTATTACATGAAGAGGCTGCGCAGCGCTGTGTCCTCTTTGTGCAGAACCTCTCAGACTGACCGCTGTCAGTGTGAGATGTTCTGCAGCTTTCTAAAGGGCTGACTGACAGTAGTGTGTGGCACCTCCACCTCCTGGCCGGAGTTTCCCTGTCTGTCTGACTTAGTCAGACAGAAGGGGAAACTGCAGGCAGGAGATAGAGGTACTAGGTCTGATGATTGGACTTGCCCACACACTACAAGATATCGTCCCCTTGGTACGATAATCATTTGGGAATTCCCTTCGATCAGATTATCTTCCCAGAGACTGTATGGGACGATAATCTGAGGTATTAGAAATCCGTCTGTACCACACACTAGAGCGATTTCTTTTTTTACCTGATCCATGATAATTGTAGCCAATAATTGCTCTGTTGTGTGGCCAGCGTAAGCATGCTTTTTTATCATATGGACAAATCATAAAATAAATAAATAAGGTTCGGCTTGATTATTTTATTTGTTGTGTAAACTCTTTAAGGAATACTTTGTCAGCAGGATCAGAGAACTCATATTTAATAATCAAGTTGGTTGGGGTTTTGTCAAGTTACAGTAATTTGATCAGGTGCAGATGTAACCAGGACCTGTGACATAGAGTAAGCAAATGCAGTTAGCAACTTTAAGTTGATGGTTTGTGAGAGGTTCAGTCTCTCCCACTCTCCCCAACCTCTTGGGTTTTAATCCACTGAGGGGAATGGAGGATTCTGAATTTCTTTCTCTGTTGCCTACATTACAATCAGGTGTCTTTAATATTTTGAGAAAATATTTCAGGTTGGCACGTTGAACAGTAAAGCTCTTATAGGGGTGCATTTATTATAACGCTCATTGTGAGCGTTATTCTTCAGTGCAAGACTCGCTGCACCTCGCAACGAGTCTTGCACCTGTTTCCACCAAATGTAATATATCTCACCTGTCCGGCAAGGTCCCACGATGATCTGCGGGACTTTTGCCGGGAGCGAGTGAAGAATTAGTTCCCGTGCATGCGCAGTAGTTGCCTTTTGGGACTTAGAAACTTTTGTCCCAAAAGGGTGCTTGTCATACCCCTTAGCCTCTGCCCAATCTGATGACTGTGATACCCTGTGACCTCTGCCCTAGCCAGTGCTTGTCATACCCCTTAGCCTCTGCCCAATCTGATGACTGTGATACCCTGTGACCTCTGCCCTAGCCAGTGCTTGTCATACCCCTTAGCCTCTGCCCAATCTGATGACTGTGATACCCTGTGACCTCTGCCCTAGCCAGTGCTTGTCATACCCCTTAGCCTCTGCCCAATCTGATGACTGTGATACCCTGTGACCTCTGCCCTAGCCAGTGCTTGTCATACCCCTTAGCCTCTGCCCAATCTGATGACTGTGATACCCTGTGACCTCTGCCCTAGCCAGTGCTTGTCATACCCCTTAGCCTCTGCCCAATCTGATGACTGTGATACCCTGTGACCTCTGCCCTAGCCAGTGCTTGTCATACCCCTTAGCCTCTGCCCAATCTGATGACTGTGATACCCTGTGACCTCTGCCCTAGCCAGTGCTTGTCATACCCCTTAGCCTCTGCCCAATCTGATGACTGTGATACCCTGTGACCTCTGCCCTAGCCAGTGCTTGTCATACCCCTTAGCCTCTGCCCAATCTGATGACTGTGATACCCTGTGACCTCTGCCCTAGCCAGTGCTTGTCATACCCCTTAGCCTCTGCCCAATCTGATGACTGTGATACCCTGTGACCTCTGCCCTAGCCAGTGCTTGTCATACCCCTTAGCCTCTGCCCAATCTGATGACTGTGATACCCTGTGACCTCTGCCCTAGCCAGTGCTTGTCATACCCCTTAGCCTCTGCCCAATCTGATGACTGTGATACCCTGTGACCTCTGCCCTAGCCAGTGCTTGTCATACCCCTTAGCCTCTGCCCAATCTGATGACTGTGATACCCTGTGACCTCTGCCCTAGCCAGTGCTTGTCATACCCCTTAGCCTCTGCCCAATCTGATGACTGTGATACCCTGTGACCTCTGCCCTAGCCAGTGCTTGTCATACCCCTTAGCCTCTGCCCAATCTGATGACTGTGATACCCTGTGACCTCTGCCCTAGCCAGTGCTTGTCATACCCCTTAGCCTCTGCCCAATCTGATGACTGTGATACCCTGTGACCTCTGCCCTAGCCAGTGCTTGTCATACCCCTTAGCCTCTGCCCAATCTGATGACTGTGATACCCTGTGACCTCTGCCCTAGCCAGTGCTTGTCATACCCCTTAGCCTCTGCCCAATCTGATGACTGTGATACCCTGTGACCTCTGCCCTAGCCAGTGCTTGTCATACCCCTTAGCCTCTGCCCAATCTGATGACTGTGATACCCTGTGACCTCTGCCCTAGCCAGTGCTTGTCATACCCCTTAGCCTCTGCCCAATCTGATGACTGTGATACCCTGTGACCTCTGCCCTAGCCAGTGCTTGTCATACCCCTTAGCCTCTGCCCAATCTGATGACTGTGATACCCTGTGACCTCTGCCCTAGCCAGTGCTTGTCATACCCCTTAGCCTCTGCCCAATCTGATGACTGTGATACCCTGTGACCTCTGCCCTAGCCAGTGCTTGTCATACCCCTTAGCCTCTGCCCAATCTGATGACTGTGATACCCTGTGACCTCTGCCCTAGCCAGTGCTTGTCATACCCCTTAGCCTCTGCCCAATCTGATGACTGTGATACCCTGTGACCTCTGCCCTAGCCAGTGCTTGTCATACCCCTTAGCCTCTGCCCAATCTGATGACTGTGATACCCTGTGACCTCTGCCCTAGCCAGTGCTTGTCATACCCCTTAGCCTCTGCCCAATCTGATGACTGTGATACCCTGTGACCTCTGCCCTAGCCAGTGCTTGTCATACCCCTTAGCCTCTGCCCAATCTGATGACTGTGATACCCTGTGACCTCTGCCCTAGCCAGTGCTTGTCATACCCCTTAGCCTCTGCCCAATCTGATGACTGTGATACCCTGTGACCTCTGCCCTAGCCAGTGCTTGTCATACCCCTTAGCCTCTGCCCAATCTGATGACTGTGATACCCTGTGACCTCTGCCCTAGCCAGTGCTTGTCATACCCCTTAGCCTCTGCCCAATCTGATGACTGTGATACCCTGTGACCTCTGCCCTAGCCAGTGCTTGTCATACCCCTTAGCCTCTGCCCAATCTGATGACTGTGATACCCTGTGACCTCTGCCCTAGCCAGTGCTTGTCATACCCCTTAGCCTCTGCCCAATCTGATGACTCTGATACCCTTTGACCTCTGCCCTAGCCAGTGCTTGTCATACCCCTTAGCCTCTGCCCAATCTGATGACTGTGATACCCTGTGACCTCTGCCCTAGCCAGTGCTTGTCATACCCCTTAGCCTCTGCCCAATCTGATGACTCTGATACCCTTTGACCTCTGCCCTAGCCAGTGCTTGTCATACCCCTTAGCCTCTGCCCAATCTGATGACTCTGATACCCTTTGACCTCTGCCCTAGCCAGTGCTTGTCATACCCCTTAGCCTCTGCCCAATCTGATGACTCTGATACCCTTTGACCTCTGCCCTAGCCAGTGCTTGTCATACCCCTTAGCCTCTGCCCAATCTGATGACTGTGATACCCTGTGCCCTCTGCCCTAGCCAGTGCTTGTCATACCCCTTAGCCTCTGCCCAATCTGATGACTCTGATACCCTGTGATCTCTGCCCTAGCCAGTGCTTGTCATACCCCTTAGCCTCTGCCCAATCTGATGACTCTGATACCCTGTGACCTCTGCCCTAGCCAGTGCTTGTCATACCCCTTAGCCTCTGCGCAATCTGATGGCTGTGATACCACATGGCTGTTAAATTCTGCTTTTAGAATGACTGGTAGTATAATGTAAAACATTCTTTAAAAATGGAAGTAGACCTTTTGGTAATGGGGAGTAAACCTAATGAAAGTTGCATTTCATGTCAATGAGTCATTGGGACTAGTCTTTCCTGTTGTGTTCACACTATTTATATAATGTGATTTTATAATATCATGTGTCACTTTTATGCATTGTCATGTGGGTCCAGCGATTGGTTTCATCCTGGTTCTTCACCAAAGAAGCCGCCAACATCACAAATCAATTTTCTGGGACCTAGTGCAGGCCAGTGGCATTATACATAAAGGCTACTAATCAATTTTGCACCCAGCTATTTGAATAGCTAGATCAGAGCTTTCATCTCTCCTTAAAAATGATTTAAAGGCAATGGGGAACATTCAGGTAAAGGCTATATCGGGCTAATTGCTGTAGCAGACTTCCCCTAGACACTGCCAACCAGAACAGAAAGTTAAGCCTTCACAACCCCTGGACTGTGCAATGTTTGTTCCACAAGTGGCCCAGTTTATATTTTTTATTAGGTTGATAATATATATAATTTCAGCATCACAGCGTTTTATGGGTTGTCTTCAACTATCCCAGTGTTATAGAATAGTCGTCTGAATATCTGCTGATTAACCAGATTATTGTTTAGTGTGTGTGGATGTATGCGTGGAGCCTAAAGGGATCAGTCCAGTGGTGGTTGGAGTCGTTGTGTAACAAACAAGTGTTAAAAGCTTTTGATTGAACACAAGTATAGTGTTATTTTGGGGTTTAAATTGCAATTTTGGCACTTATAACCAGTCGTCAGCAGTCCCTTTAAAATATTTTGCAGATAAGGGGATGTTTGAAAGTAGGTCATGTAATGAACAGTGGTTTGTGAAAGAACATTTGTTTGGTGAAGACTCGCCCTTATAAGACCTCCTCTTCATAAAATTATTACATTGTATTTTGTCCCTAAATAATATAAAGACTGCCTCTATCTAATACATGACGTGTCTACATACAAATAGAGATGCCTTTGTTTTCCAACAATAATCCTGGTATTTTATTCTAGATTTCAGTTCTTGCTTTCACATCTGCCTGCACTGTACAGTGATGGAGTCGGAATCAAAAGACGGGGATGAAGAAAACCTTCAGAGTGCATTTAAAAAACTGCGTGTTGATGCAGAAGGGTAAGCGGTTACATAGTTCTGTTCTGGACCCTGCTTTTTTTGTTTTTGTTATATGGTATTTCCACCAATCACAGGACATCTTTTACTTTGTCATGTATATTTTATCCAATAGCATAGTGATCTGCTGAGTAGTCCAATGGAGAGGGATCAGCAAAAAACGTAAGCAGGCAGATCTCCTTTTTTTTCTTATTTTGCAGGTAACTTGATAGATGTCACACAGCTTCTTGTAATAAATATTATAGATGCTCATTAATATTTATTACAGGAGGTTATTTGTGTGTATATTGCATTAGAGCTTTCTGCCAATATACCCCATACCTGCTAATACTAATGTGAGAACAGCATGATGCTGATGACTGTCCTCATTGCACTACAGTGAGCCTCTCTCCCAGCAGTTTCAGCTGGCGGGCAGTGAGGCGACACAACTAGTTAAACCACTCTGGTTGCTCCTTGTCCACCCAAATGCCAGGTCCAAATTTCTGGTTGCCATGATAGCCTGGCGCCCAGGATTTGCTAAACTTTGTGTTTGATTTATATTGGATACTGTATAATCCAATACATTACAATTGTCCTATTATTGGACAATACAAAAGTTAAGCTTTAGCCACTGATGTCTCTTTTCCTAATATATAATATATTTGCTGCCTTCACCAGACCTCTTTGTCACAGGCTCTCCGTGCCAATATTGTGAGTGAGCTTTCCTGCACTATGATGGACAACTGCATTTTTTTTTTTACTTTTCAACAATGTACAAAGATATTTGATTGTATTAAGAAATTAGAACACTGTTTCCTCTCCATAAAAGAGGACTCAAGGAGTCTGTTTTATTACAATCAGACTGGGTGAAACTCGAGCACTGCATGTTTTTCACTTGATGTTGGCACTTTTAATAGATTAAGGACTGTGCTATTGGCATACTAACATCTGAAATTGTTGATGATGGATTACACATGTATTTGCAGATGAATGCATCTGAGACTCTTGCTTATGTTGTTAAAGACAGGCATTAAATGTAATGTTTTTTGTGCCCTGTCAATGGATTGCAGGGGGAGCCTATTACTTGTTGGTTTTGGGGGAGATTCAACAATATGTGACTCCTGGCACTTGCGTTATGGAACTTGTTTCTATTTATAGCAATAATCGCAAATCTTTCCTGGCCCTGTGATTGATGCCTGAATTTCAGGTTACTTTGCCCAGCCTCGCTCTATTGTGTATTTTGGTGTTGTATTACAGGCTGATGAAAATGAATTATATTAATATTAAACGCTGATAACAAGTGTGACCTGAAGCATGGACTGACAGGAAATGCTCTGTGTTTTGTTGTAGATGCACAGCAAATGTGTGTGCAATTGATGGCTGCAGTACAAGAACATGTGGGAGACCTTCTTTAGAAGACACAAAGCCTAAAGTTTTGGGCTCCCTTAAGGAAAGCTGGCATGGGTAAGCATTAGTCAGATTGCTAGCATTGAGTTAATATAGCAACTGTTATCACTGATGAATTGTCAATGATTGTCCTGTGTTGTTATAAATGCCACTGACCTGTGTCTTACAGATTATAAGTTCAACAGTCTAATGTGAATAAACATTGTGAAATGTCTGCTTGATAACAACTTTGCTCATTAAATTAGCCTTTTACACACACACACACACACACACACACACACACACACACACACACAACACACGTGTTTATTAAGATAGGAAGGGGTGTTAAATCATATGATCTTACTACTATAAAACTGTCCATGGAGTTTGGTAGGTGGGTGAGGTAGGGGACCTTAATGGGAAGGGCTGGGGGGTAGTGTCTGCAGGGCTGTATCTTTGTAGTGGAAGAACTGGCTTAGCAGCTTTTAGATGTTTAGGGAGGGTTTCTTGTGGCAGTTGAGGGATAAGGTAGATAGTGAAAGCAGCCAGATCTATGGGACAAGCAGGACTGTCCCCTAGTATGATTATTGTTATTTCCTCAGCCTTCTCCAGTAACTTGTGATACCTGGATATGATGATTTCTCTGACTTGTGTGACTTTGTCAAGAGCATAAATCTACACACTATATTTTCTTCCCAAACAATGTTGGCTTTCTCGTTACGCATTGAATTAAGTCTTAACTCAACAGCAGAATTGAGACTGCTCCTTAGAACATTTGTTGAAATAAATTGCAATAACATTAATATTAATATTTTTTTTTGTTCTGTATTTCTTTCTTTGCATTTTTAAAGTAAATACATAAAATAAAAATACCAAAAACAAAAAGGTGGTTCACTTTTATTCCAACAGACCAGATGTTATGATATTGTCGCACTGTGAGATACAAAGTAATACTGACATAGGACTACCAGGTAGTAAGGTTGGGCAACAGAAGTCAGGGCATACATAATTAAATATGTATTTGTTCACAGAAAAAAATAGTTGAACACCAACATGCTACTTAATACTCTATATGATAAGGCAAATACATGGCAATGTTTTATCTGCATTACCACTACTAGTATGGCAACACCTGCCACAAGATGAGGAAAGGGTGAGGGCGGAATAATCAGGTACAGGTAGGAAAATATCATTGTCCCCCCATATCATAGCAGCATTAGGATTTATTTCTCCCTCAATGTAATAAGTGGAATCCAACCTAGATGACCATATTTTATAAAACTTAACTCCTATCTGTGTACATAAATTTCTCATGAGTAAAGCTGGCCACACACTAGAGCGATTATCGGCCCAAACGCACAATTATCGTGGATTGGGCCAAATATCACTAGTGTATGGTGCAGATTTTTTTTCTAAATAGCGATAAAACGTCCCAAAAACGCTGAGGCCCGATTTCTCATCTTTTGGAATTCTTGAATGATTATCGTTTATCGTTTGCAAAATAGTGCAGTGTGTGGACATTTTAGATAATCATTCAAGATTTCCAAATTAGTTTTTAAGGAGAGAGGACACAGCGCTGCAGAGCCCCACACGCTGACAGGCTGCAGCGCTTTGCCCTCTCTCCCTCTGTCTGGCTATACAGCGCTGTCAGAGAGAGAGAGGACACAGCGCAGCAGCCTGTCAGTGTGAGTTTTTTTCCCCCCATTGATAACGTTTATCGGCAGCTACACGCTGGGAGCGATAATCGCTCTAGTGTGTGGCCAGCTTTAATGTGGTTTTAACTAAGGATATCCATTTCATTGTGGTTGGGGAAGGGGGGGGGGGGGGGCTAGCCATTTTTTAGCCACAGTGACCTAAGCAAGAGATGACGGGGCAAAAATCTATTTGTAAATTGGAGCACCAAAGGGTAAGGTAAAAAACGCAGGTACATGGGCACAATGGAGAAGAAACCTCTAGGGTGGACATAATAATGTTTCAGACATCGTTCCAGTCTGTTACCAAGAAGGGACGGGACCACTGCATATACCAAAAATCCGCAGGGCAGAAGTGACATCACGGCAGCCCTCTAATACTCTCTTGTTTTATGCAATTGGAGGGGAGCAGGAGGAATCCTGTGCGGAGGATACAGGCCAATGTTCTGGAATCTTACAGAAGAAGTGACCGCTTTGAGGCCATCAGACAAATCCTCCTAGATCTGCCTTTCACCTGGCCCTAAGCAGAGCCAAGTCAGGCATAGACAGAGGAGCGATGATGACTGTATAGTGGAAATTGCTCTCATGTGTTATCTTTAACTGGCTTCTCCCTCTTGTCCTGCTTGGCTAGCCGCTACTGCATAATAGCAATAGATCTCATTAACCATCTTTACAGGTCAGATTTGCCGCTGGGTGATTTTGCTATAATAGTATAGATAGGTTTAACCCCCAGTCATCCTTATCAAAGCTTCTCATTTTCCTTCTTTTATTTTGTAGATCATCAAGAAAAACTACAAGAGGAGCCGGAAGAACACCACGGAGAAGGCGCTCTAAATCGCCAGTCCTACACCCGCCAAAGTTTACACACTGCAGCACAAAGACAACTTGCAACACCCAGCTAAAGCACAAGAGCCTTTGTGAGTCTCCAGATGGAGGTGGCACAAGCCGTTCAGCTGCAATTGACCCACCTAGTACTCCTCTTAATGGTGGCTACATGAGGTTTGCCCTCAAACCTTCCGAGGAGTCTCCATCACAGACAACTTCCCATGTGGGCAATTCTTCCATTCCTCCGGAGCCCGAAGCAAGCTTAAATGCCAGCCTTCCTTCAGATTTTCACTCTGTGTCCAAGCTTAGCACAGATGCAAAATGTACTTGCAATGGTGGAGACTGTCAGTGCGATAACTGGCAAAACATGGAAGTGTATTCATTTTCTGGATTGAGGGATATGCTAACAGAATGTGAGAAGACTGTCAAGGAGGATTACTCTCAGCCTTTACAAAACAGAACTCAGACCTCGGGCAACAGCACTTCAGGATCTCCGCGTTCCTGCTCTGAACAAGCCAGAGCATCGGTTGATGATGTCACCATAGAAGACCTTGCTGGATACATGGAATACTACTTGTATATTCCCAAAAAAATGTCACACATGGCAGAAATGATGTACACCTGACTTCATGACTTTGGTTTGACACTTGAGAGGCAAGGGTGAAATGCAACCACATGTTGGGTTCTGATTCTGCTCTCTGGTCCTTGAACTTCCACTTGTCACCATTTTGTGTACAATAAATCCCATCTCTGCATTCTGCCTAACTTGCAAGTATAACAAAATATAACTACCAGCATTCC
>WWET01001080.1:108570-125764 GCA_011038615.1 Limnodynastes dumerilii | reverse complement strand
TGCCAGTTAAAAGTTGTGAGAGTTTTCAGTGGTTACAACCATAAAATAATTATCTTATTAAAAAGAATTGTTGTTACTAATAATGTAAACTGTGCTTTCACTGTTTATGATCCCCTAAATTATTGTCCGCATTCTCTGTAAAAGCTGGACTCTTCTGCCGGAGTGTCACTAGCCAGCCATGAAGTTGCATGCAAGCAGCTGTTCCCCATTTATCACACTGGCATGGATTGTAGTGGAGTGTAGTAATGAATGATCCTCTTCTATAGCCTGTTCTATGTTATGAGGGCTATTTTCAGGTCTGAAATGTGCAGCAGTCTCCAAAATACTCTAAATAGAACCACAGTAGGCAGAGAAATGATTTCCATGCTGTGTTGTGCTGACGCTATTTTGAGAGCGGCTTCATGAGAAAATACTTATGTTCTTGCAGTGTTACATGAATGTTGCTCATGTTAGTTAAACATTTTGTGTGTATAAAAATAGAGAAATTAGATTTTGAATGGAAAATTGAGAATGGCTTCAAAAAAATAACATTAGACTGTTTCCCCATTTGCAGTGATCTCTTCACCCAGTGTATTAAAGTGTTCTTGAGCTTGAAGCTAAAAGACAGTAGTTTAATGTTAGCCAAATAAACATTTGGTAAAATAACCGTTTGTCTCGTGATGGATGAACTTACTGGTCTGTTGGTTTTTGCCATTATAACAAGTCTAATACTGTGGTTTAACTGGCGTGATGCAGGTGAATCTGCTAAATGCCTTTCATGGTAGGACAAAATCCTGCAATATTGAATTGATGGACTGTACACAAGTAACTAAATGGGGATTGGGTGTTTGAATATTGTACCTCAACTATTATTGGATAAGTTTCCAGATTTACCCAATTTCAAGCAGGTCATTTTGCAACACGTATTTACAGACAAATGAGTCTGAACCAATCACACATCATCCTATTACATCTACCATAATTAACCCTGCACAGCATGACTACTAGAAAGGCCAATGGTATATCATGTCTATGTTCTAAATATTAAATGCAGATTTTAGTATAAAGAAGATGCTGTTCTGTGTCCACTTGTGATAATGTGTTTGTTTATGTATATGGGTTTGTTGTGGTCTGTTATGTCTATGGTCACAGGTTTACTAAAGCATGTAAAAAGAAACGATGCAGATGCTGCTCAAAACAAACAATCGGTTTTATTATTTATTGTATCGTACAAATATTCACTAGGGACCTGATTCAGACTTAAGAAAGAGCTTGAAATTAAGGGCCGGATGTGTAGTAACTATTTTACGCTATTTACGTAGCGTTTCATTACGTAGGTTGCGTACATGTGGGCTTTAAGGACCACATGTATGCAATCTATGTAATGAAACGCTCTTCAGTCCGAGCATGTGCAGTAGAAAATCACACAGAGCAACTTCAAGGTAGTTGGCGTACACTTCTACACCTGGATTGCCCTCCTTGCTTGCTACGCACCTGAGATAATTACATATGCTCTACATATCTGCAATCGAGTTGTGACCTGTAATGGATAGCCTGAATCAGGCTCTTGTAAGATTATAAACAGCAGCAGAGGTACAGAGATTGTGGGCGTCTTAATTAGTTTCAGTCTTTTTATGTTTTATAAATATGTTTGGTTTTGAACCTTCTATTGATGTTGCTATATTTACACACAAGGGGCCTGATCCAGACCTACGGCCGCAAGCAATCGTACGACGATCGTGAGCGTAAAAACGGGCAAAAAAACGCACTGCACATGTGCAGTATGACAACTTCCGGTCGTCCGAAGGACATGAGCGTACAGCGAGCGTATTTTCAGCGTATTTTTCGCCCAAGGGGCGTGCGTTTTGTAAGACGATAGTCTGGACGCTGGAGTTACTACACAGAGGCGGCGATAGCCATTTAAATTGTACAGTATGGGCGTGCTAAGCCCCGTACGACCAGCGTATCGGTACGAAAATTCGCACGTACGCTGGAAAAACTTAGGGTAGGGTTCAGCCGCCGTAAGTAGGTACAATCAATGGGAGTGTCATGGGTGTGAAAGTTTATACGCCCGGGCGATCATACGCTACACTCACGGGGGCGCTCACGGTCGTAGGTCTGGATCAGGCCCAAGGTAGGAATAGAGACCTGACAACACTACTTAAGTGCAGACTTTATATATTTGATCACTGCTAAGAAATTATCCTTAAAAACTGCAATGGAATGACAGATTGTTTGTTCATTTATGCTAAATTGGGCAATTTGTAATGCTTAAGAATACAATATAAAGCAAAACCCATAAACCAAAGCAGGAACGGATTAACCACAGCTTGATGGACGGTTACCCTGGCACACTGTATTATGACTTCAAGCATATTTAGGGGACTGTGATCGTTTACTTAGGTGACTGACATCCATTCTCTTGTACTGCAGTAGGAGGCATAAATATTTAGGGCCGGATTTGCTAAGCTGTGGGAAAAGTGGGGATACTAGTTGATGTTTTCTAGTATGTAATAGGAAAGTGAGAGCTAGAACCTGGTTGCTATGGGCAACATCTCCACTTTTCCTTTCCCACAGCTTAGTTTTGTAACTGTTTTGATTTTTTAATAAAAACGTTTTTGTGTTCAGAATTCCGGGCCGTATGCAGGGCTCCGGAAGCATTGCATATGCGCCAGTTTTCCAATATTTGTTACTGCGCATGCGCAGTCATTTTCTGATGCCATCTAGGTTTCTTTTTGCAATGTAGATCGCCTATACGCAATCTACGTTGCAGAAAGAAACGTAGATGGCGGTACAAAATGACTGCGCATGTGCAGTAACAAATATCGGAAAACTCCAGGCACGTATGCAATGCGTCCGGAGCCCTGCATACAGCCCTCCGTCACTGTGCCCTGAACAGGTGTGCTCTTTGTTCTGCACAGTATGCATGAAGCTTCACTCGCTGTGCTTCTCGGACCACAGTTACTAGAGTCTTTGTTTTTGTTTTGTTTTCCACTAACCACAGTATTTTGGCCATTTATTCAGTTGCTGGAGAGCAGAAAGGAGTCATTGCTGCTGTAGAGAAGATTCAGCACAGGTAAAGTGTACAAACTGTGAACTGGGGGTTGGTGGCTTAGTAAAGTATGAATGGGATTAATCGTCACACCAACACAATACAGAATATAACAGACTCTTTACAATTAAAAGGGTGACACATTTTTGTTCTAGTGAATTTGCAAAGTACTTTGAGGGACAAAAACTGAATTAAGCCAATACATTTCAGATATACAAAATAATGTCACATGTTGAAATAGTATAAAGAAGGGTCCCGCTTACCATAGACCTTGTTTTCTAATTCATAACGTGCACAGCTGATACAACAGGAACAACATATTTTATGCATCTAGACATTTCACTTAACAAAGTTGTTCCCTTTTAAAGGCTTTGGTTTCAAATACTACTTTCAACAGTAATTAAAGCATGTTATAAACTGTTTTTCACTGTATTCCTGAGCCACCCCTTTCACATTCTTCAAATTGCTTGTTTGTACTAAACAGATCTCGGGCCGTGTTCAGAGATCCGTCGGCAATCGGGCCGCAAATATACGCAACTAAGTGGCAGGTCGGAGCAGGTTACCAGAAAAAACTCGCTCCCCTCGCAACCTCCGGCCGGACCTAAACTTCCACCTGCATTGACTTGCCCTATCTGGCCTTATGTGGCGTATATTACCGGCCCTAACTCTGTAAGCGCGCCCACTTTCCCTCATCTCAATGCCTCTCCCTGCCCATTTCTATGCAAATCCTTCGGTCTGTATGTTTCTGCAGCACTTAGGGTCGCATTATTCTCCACCCGATTCACAAGTCCGTCCCTTAGCCATTTCCGACCTTAACCTCTACGTAGACGGCGTATCACTATTACTACGCATGCGCATGCAATCCGATCCTAAAAATACGCATGGAACTTTCGTTAAACCCGGATCTCTGAATACGGCCCGAAATTTCTAGTGCGTGAAAATTGAATCTATTCTGGTGACAGAATATATAGCAGGTTAATAACTAAGGACTGGATCCAGACCTCGTAAGGATAGCCCACTTACGCAAGCAATGTGCGTATGTGGGCTGATTGGGCTGAAGGGCGCTTGTGCCCTCCAAATGCTTCGCTAGTTTTACAAACATAATAACCATCGTGCGGAGCTCTGTCCTGTACAATGGAATTTACGAACAAAGATCCAGAGCTACGTTTCCTAGCGTAGCGTGCTTACTATGCTCTCCCCTCGGCCGTACATAGTTTAGCCGTGTTATGCTTTCCAAACCCTACCTTGACTTTTCAAAGCGTAACTCCTGTCAGCCGTAATGGCTGCACGTACTTACACGCCTAAGCACGCCCATACTGTACGATTCACCCTGCCTCCGAAGCGTAATTATGGGTGTCGTATGGCTGGCACACCCCCCTCGTTCCTAGTTACGCTGTTGATGATAGTCTGGTACGTACATTCAGAGTTATGCCGCTGGCATGCGCAGTACATGCAAAATAGTGTTTTTATGTCTTTGGGTAGCGTACTTAGTTCTAGATCTACCCCAAAGGGGCTGTGCTTCCCCTCTGCCCGCTAAAGAGAAACATGCAAAGAGTACACTGTAGGTGGCACCACCCACTTCCGAGCGGATCAGCGGTCTGACCGCTGATCCACAAGTATGACTTAAGAGTCACAGTTGTTACGAACCAGAGAGAGGAATGATAGAGGGAGTTCACTGACTGACATATTCCCGTATGTATATAAAGGGCCTGATTCAGAGGCTGAAAATAAGAACTTAAAGTTACACCTGGGCAAAACCATGTGGATTTCAGGGGGAGTCAAGTTAATTTTATTCTATGCATGCAGGGAGAATGCTTTGCTTTTACTTATTGCACACAGATACCTGATCAGCATCACTTTTAAACTGCTAATTAGACTTGAGCTGGGAAACATCACCTTTTAAATTTTATTCTATGCATGCAGGGAGAATGCTTTGGTTTTACTTATTGCACACAGATACCTGATCAGCTTCACTTTTAAACTGCTAATTAGACTTGAGCTGGGAAACATCACCTTTTAACTATAATACTGTTGCAACAAATGAAATTTGACTCCCCTGAAATCAACATGGTTTAGCCCAGGTGTAACTTTAAGTTCTTATTTTCAGCCTCTGAATCAGGCCCAAAGCGTGCTGGGGTCTGGATCCGGTCCTAAAGTATTAAAGACTTAAAAGCAGGAGTTCTCACAGCGAGCTATGTATGTTTTTATACTTACATAAATAAAGGGTTGAAAGATAGACACCGCTGCATAAAAAAAATCATTAATCTATTGGTGAAGCATTTGTGTTTTTACGATGTAATACCTTAATATGCCTATGTTATTATTACATTTTGCTTTATAAAAACATGTATTCTACAGTTTCCTAAATTGTCTAATTAATATTTACTGTAGAAAAATAATGACGGTAGTGTTTTACAGGCATAGTGTTTGATACAAGGAGGTGACCATGGTGGACTTTCTACATCCAAAATGTTATAGATCACTTTCCACTAGGCAGCATTCCAAACCGAACTTCCAGATCTGGCAAATGGTCCTAGAGTGTGAAGTTAGCAGGAGTTATCTGAGAGGTCTGTCTCTGCCTGCAGTAGTGATTAATCTATTCGATTCCAGTACAAATGTATGCTCCAGGTGAGGTGTGTTGGGTTGTACAATTACATTTGGAGTTAGGGGTTGGATCACTCCCAAGGCCCATTTGAAATCTAGCAATGCCTTGTCACTATCAGTTATCCAGTAGAGGACTGGCAAAACTCATCTCTTGAAAGTGGTGCATATGCTGTACATTGTGAGATTCCTGCAAACGAAACTCTGGATCAGCACGCCTATACTGTACATTGTAACACTACATTCCACAAGAGGGCTGTCAGAAGTCTGGATTAGCACGCCTATACTGTACATTATAACACTACATTCCACAAGGGGACAGTCAGAAGTCTGGATCAGCACTCCTATACTGTACATTGTAACTACATTCCACAAGGGGACAGTCAGAAGTCTGGATCAGCACTCCTATACTGTACATTGTAACACTACATTCCACAAGGGGACTGTCTGAAGTCTGGATCAGCACTCCTATACTGTACAATTTAACACTACATTCCACAAGGGGGCTGTCAGAAGTCTGGATCAGCACTCCTATACTGTACAATTTAACACTACATTCCACAAGGGGACAGTCAGAAGTCTGGATTAGCACGCCTATACTGTACATTGTAACACTACATTCCACAAGGGGACTGTCAGAAGTCTGGATCAGCACGCCTATACTGTACATTGTAACTACATTCCACAAGGGGACTGTCAGAAGTCTGGATCAGCACATCTATACTGTACATTGGAACTACATTCCACAAGGGGACTGTCAGAAGTCTGGATCAGCACACCTATACTGTACATTGTAACTACATTCCACAAGGGGACTGTCAGAAGTCTGGATCAGCACACCTACACACCTATACTGTACATTGTAACTACATTCCACAAGGGGACAGTCAGAAGTCTGGATCAGCACTCCTATACTGTACATTGTAACACTACATTCCACAAGGGGACTGTCTGAAGTCTGGATCTGGTCCATTATTAGAAGTTTAATAGAATAATCTAAACAGGATTCTAAAGGAAAGTTCACAAAAACTGAGGACGGTTTCTGCACTCTGCACATGGGACACTTCCCCATGGCAATAAAGTGCATTCTTGCACTTTAGGTTTCCAGCACAGGACTGGACTCTGCATTTGGAAGTCCGTATGTGCAAGGGATGTGGTCTCCCCTCATATGTACAAACTTTAAGATCACATGGCGATCTGCTGACAGAACTCCATTGCTGCTGTGGTGAGTTCCCATAGTCCCAAGATAATGACATTATTGAAGCTGTGATACCAGAGACATAACTAATATGAGTTTTATAGGGCACGTACCCTGGGCCTGGCTTATGGACACACAGGTCCAAGGGGACACTGTCAGCACCCACCTGACTCACTCCTCACGCCACCAGGCATGGAGACCAGAAGACACTAAAAAGCTTGCATGCGGATAGTAAGCTGCAACCAGGGCTGGATATCCCTAGCTGTGCCTAAGAGCCAGGATTTCACATATGCAGGCACACAGCTTGTGCAGGGGGCGTGGCTTCTCCATGTCTCTGCAAATGTGACCATTGATTGCTCACATATGATGGGATATTGATATCGATAAGAGAATAAGACAAAGCAGCGGATCCAGATTTAAGAAGGTCACTTGACTTTAGCAAGCTACTTGTAGAAGTAGGGTGATATTCTGGCTGCGCATTTCAGATGTTCTACAACTGAGCTTTTAGCGTATGGAACTCAGCTGGTGTACATTGTGTTAGCAGATTAAGGTGTGTGGGTGGCAGAAGGAAGATCCAAATGGCTCTGTATTCAAATGGATGCAGATCCATGCAGAAATTTTCAGGCAGGGTTCTGGACACGTAAGTATGTAGAACTCCGCACATGAGAGGCGGGTGACAGGAGTTCTCTTGTGGACTTACAGAACCACCAGCCAGATGGTTCAGATGGTCAGTGTTTAGCCCATTAATTTATAAGTAACCATTTTACTTTAAAAACATAATAAAACATCAGTTTCAGAACGAATGTTTAAGACTAAACAATGTTTTGTGACCAATATCAAAAACATTGATACTACCAATGTTTCCTTTCACTGGATGTTATACAACAATATGGAAGTAAATGTTCTGCATCCAGTGCTTTAATGTTTGTTTATTAACCAAAGGTTAATAAATCACAGTTTAATAGTCACAGTTTCCTCAGTGGTATCATCCATTGAATGTTTTCCAAAAATATTATTGCCTTCCCCATTCCCGGGTAAATCCTTTAATAAAGCCAGTGCTCATCAGGTCCATGTGCAGTCCTTCCAGAGTTGGATCAGACATCGACACCCTGTGGTCCCCAATCTACCTGCTTGTAATCTTTCTACAATGCTGGTAAAGTCAAGGAGAAATAAACCGCAGGGAGATCATGGTATTTAGGTGTATGTGTTCCCCTCTATACACAAATGGAACTGACTCCCCTAAAGGACAATAGCATCACTGGCCAATTCAACTGTATTTGAGCAGGTGGTTACAAAATTCATGTTACTACCATGTCACTTTCCTTTTACAAGAGAATCTGGATAGTTTATTATGTTGTATGGATGGAGATGGTTCGGTTCCATAAACATCTGAATCCTAGTGATAGGCACCAAATCTATTGCATTCCTGTTCCAGGATTACATCTGTGGGAATGGGCCCATAATCTTTTTAACTGAGTTAAGAATTACCCCAGACAATTCCTCCTTGGTTCAATTTATTATTATTATCATTTATTTATAAGGTGCCAGAAGGTGTCTGCAGCGCCGTACAATATACAACAAAATACAGTACAGACATACAGGGTAGGGATGGACAGCATAGTACAT
This sequence comes from Limnodynastes dumerilii, assembly GCA_011038615.1. Classification (NCBI taxonomy): domain Eukaryota; kingdom Metazoa; phylum Chordata; class Amphibia; order Anura; family Limnodynastidae; genus Limnodynastes; species Limnodynastes dumerilii. The sequence goes on along the minus strand of WWET01001080.1, from coordinate 117,308 downwards.
AATAAAATATAATAAAATATAAAAATATTACAAACATAAAATAAAGTGAAGCAAGCACAGACAGCAAGGCAAAATGCGAGGTGTCAGGTTTGGCAGATCAGGTAGGAGAGGATAGAGTGCGGTGAGAGGTTCAGAAGGAGCCACAAGGTAGGGATTTGGTAAAAGGGTAGCAGAGGGGGACAAGAGGGTACGAAGTGAGGGGGAAGTGGTGGAGGAGGGAACAACACTAGGATGGAGGTCCCTGCTCATGTGAGCTAACACGCTAAGTGAAAGTGATGAACTTACAGAAGACATAAGGAGGGGGAAGGAAGTAGACTGCTGGTGTAAGCGGAGGAGAGGGGGAAGGAAGGAAAAGAGATCTAGGATGCAGTGAGGATGGGTAGGCTAGCCAGAACAAGCGCGTTTTGAGTGAGCGCTTGAAGACCTCCAATATGGGGGAGAGTCTGACTTGAGAAGGTAGGTCAGTCCAGTGAAGAGGTGCAGCATGGGAGAAGTCCTAGGCACGGGCGTGAGATGTGGGGATCAGTAGGGAGGTCAGATAGCGGTGGTTGGCAGAATGGAGAGGGTGGGAAGGGATGTGTCGGTTTATGAGTGAAGAGAGGTAGGGAGCAGCGGATGAGGAGATGGCCTTAGAGGTGAGGGTAAGGAGTTGAAAGAGACGTCTGAAGTGGACAGAAAGCCATTAGAAGGTTTGACATAAAGTAGAGGCCGAGGTAGAGCGGTGTGACCATTCTAATCAGTATTTAAGAAGGAGGATCAGTGGCAAAGATCAAGAAAGCTGGTAGGTATTGCTTACATTTTTTTAAGATGGTCTCTTTTGCATTCCATGGTCAGGACTGGATACAGACCTCCACATCTGCTGTGCTTGGAGCTCCGAGTGAGAGATCCAAAGCCGGGTCCTCGCTGTATCCATATTCCTTTGTGTGTGGGGGGAGACCACTCCCCTTACATGCACAGACTTACTAACCATGGCCCTGATTCACACTTAAGTAAGAGTGACAACTTCTGTACATTACATAGGGAAGTCAGCACCATTATTTCCACATGCGGCTGACCGATGCTGCACTCATGACAGTTTAGAGCCTCTCTCCCGTAGGAGATATACATGGGGGGGGGGGGCTAATGAATGCAAAGCCCTTACGTATGATACAGTGTTCTGCATAGAAGGGTTTCCATGTAGAATACGTAGGGTAGCGGCCCTGCATGCGGATCCCTATCTGCACGTAGGAGAGGGGGAATGCAATGCTCTTCTACTTGCAGACCTCTGAATCACAAAATCCGTACGATAGTCTCCGCAGCAAGCCTTTTTTAAATGTGAATCTTATCCCATGGGACAGTGCGAAAGTCTGATTAGAACACAATGGCTAAAGCATACCCTTACCATATTATTTAGCTCCTCCCTCTCACCTTGCGTACCACGCTATACGCATCCTGTTCGTCTCACCCCACATATCAGAAACACTTTCATTATGGAAGTTTGGATAAGGAGGATCCAGATCTTAAATGAAATGTGGTCTGTTCACATGCACAATGTGGTCGTTTTCTGCTCCTTGCAAGCATTTTGCATAAGTCTGATTACAGTGCTCTGTTTTTTTTAATCAACCATTTTAGTGGCCACTATAATATTTAGATACATTCCTTTGGTGTGCTTTTCTTTTTATTAGCATTCATATTTTTTTTTATGCATTTAAAACCAGAATCAAGTCAACTGAGATATTTATTCTACTCTTATTCTCATATTCTATTCTGTTTTTAAAGTCTTATGATTATATAATCAGCGCTCATGTAGTAACAACTTGGATCCATTGTGTCTCTTCACACCTCTGTTCTGTCTGACTTTATCATCCAAGGGACAGGAAACTTTAAACTATTAACTAATCCTGTCTCCAAATTAGAATTGAAGAACTGCAACAACCATGGTCTCATCACACGTCATTGCTCCATGAGGTCATTTTTTTTCAGCTCGGGTTTCACAGCCAGAGCACAGAAATGGTTTACCAGCAGAACTAAGCAGATAATGCTCTGGGAATATTTAAGAGAACAGGTGTTCCGACCACCAGGGTTTTCAATCTTCAATCAAAATGTTGTACTTTATGTGTTGCTTGATTCATCAGAACATATCTAATTCCCCAGCACAGGTTTTAATGAGACCTGGATGCCAGATTTTAAGGAAATCAAAGAAAGATTATTTATAGACAGTGGAAAATATTGATGGAGGTCATATACATCTTTTAAGTCAGTCACACTTGGGCCAATTCCTCTTAACGGAGACCAGCACCATATTGGGGCATACAGAATTAGCTTAACTTTTGGGGTCTTTTTTGGGGCTACATATAATTAAAGCCAGCTTTATTCATAAAAATATCTTACTTAGAAGAAGAATTATTTGCTAAATACTGAAATGAAAATGGGCTTAAAGACAGAAATGTGTAATAAAAATATTTGCATTTACATAGAACATGCACATTACAAATATTAAATAACCCATTCCAAGGGCCAGATTTACTAAGCTGTGGTTTTGGAAGAGTGGAGATGTTGCCCATAGCAACCAATCAGATTTTAGCCAGATTTACTAAGCTAGTTTTGGAAGAGTGGAGATGTTGCCCATAGCAACCAATCAGATTTTAGCTGACATTCTCTATTATGTAAAAAGAAAGTGAGACCAAGAATTTGATTGGCTGCTATAGGCAACATCTCCACTTTCCAAACCCACAGCTTAGTAAACCTGGCCCAAGCGTCCCTCAGCTGCACATTTTGTCAGGCTTAAGCTGGGTACACACTGAAGTATTTCTTAATGATGCGTCAGCTTTTCAAAACTCGTCTTTAAGCCCCGACCTACATAACGATGATATTGTGCACACTGCTCTCTATTTTCCTGTGCATCTTTTAATAACTCTCATAAACCTCTGCTATAATGATATGGATCCCTACAAAGGTGGCACTAAACAGAAATATGAATGGGAATCATTGCAGGGAAGATCGAGTGTCAATACACACTGAAGATTTTTCCCAATTTCGTAACACTGTTTCACAAAGCATGGAACTTACTGGTCCAGACGCTACCCTTACCTTGGGTTTCACCAACCGCGCTGGCACTTGAACTCAGTTGCTCAGTCATGCATCCTCAGTGATTCCTGAATTCAGACTGATCAGAGAACAAGAGCCTGGTAGTGGATTGGTTCGCCGCTGTGGACATCTTGGATGAAGTCAGCTGACTGCTCTGCACCAACCACATGATTGCATCTTCTGGAATATCTGGCAGCTAATGGGTCTCTAGCGCTCTCTCACCTGTGCCAGTGCAACAAGTACTATGTTCAACGTTCCTGGTTGCTGAGAAGTCCCTGTGTGTGACTTAAGTTCTCCCAGTGCCTGTTAACTCTGATGTTTCCTAGTGTCTGTACTCCAGTGCCTCCCTGTGCCTGAAATCCCAGGTGTCTCTCTGTGCCTGCATATCCGGATGTCTCCCTTTACCTGTTTACTCAGTAGTCCCCCTGTGCCAGTGTACTCAGAGTCTCCCGGTGCCAGTGTGCTCAGAGTCTCCCGCAGCACTATTAGTACCGGTATTCCTTGCAGCGGTGTGCAGTTCAACCGCCAGCTACACTAAGCTTCAGTTAGTAATGGTGCAGTCATTCACTCTAGCCACGGTCCTAACAGTACTAGTATTCTGCCTTCCAAGTGTGCTGCTTAGTCTTCAGCTGTGTTCCAGATTCCAACGTTCTACCTGAAAGTGGTGGTACAGTGTCTCATATACATTCGCAGCACTGGCAGGCACAGCAATCTATCTGCAACTGTCAGTCTCAGTAATCCCTTTGCTTCAGTCTGCTGCTTTATATCTGCTGCACTGTTGGAACCAGTTATTCACTAGCTACTCACTTGTCTTTGCACTTCAAATACCAGTGCTTCATATGTGTCAGTGTGCCGTTCTGTCATTCGCTGAACTAACAACACCAGCATTCTATCTGCTAGAGCAGGGTTCTCGACCCTGTCCTCAAGTACCACTAATGGTCCAAGTCTTTTAAATCTCCTTGCTGGAGGTGGCTCATAACTGACAGTTACATTTTGAAAGTTCCACAGGTTTTGCAGGGAGACCTACAAAACATGGACTGTTAGTGGTACTTGAGGACGGGGTTGAGAACCCCTGTGCTAGAGAGTATAACTCTCACTAGCTACCGCACTATAAGCCTCAGTCTGCCAAGTGAGTGCAGTTAAAACATAATTACCAACGTAGCATATGACTTACTGCAGTCCCAACTGCTTCTTACCTTCTGCAGTTACCCCCTAGAAATCCTACCAAACCTTATGAGGTGGGCAGTCTCCAGGATAACCACACCCTAAGAACTGGAAAGACACTGGTTAATTAAGTAGCTCCACTGCCAAATTCACACATTGCATCTGATACTTTATTATGCCAATTATTCCATTGAACAACTGATGGCTTAAACAAAGTAATGCTTCATTAGTGAATCAGCTTACAAAAACAATGCTAGAGTGGGACCTTCCATTGACAAATAACTTGTGGGATCCCATTGAAAACTTTACTATGTACATCTTATTATATACAAGAAACACATAACCTGGATATACCAGGTCAAAAATACCACTTAACTAGTGCAAATTAATTACAATAAATGGAAACTATGTCTCAAACTAATTTAGAAATCTATATCATTTTATTAAATAGTACAAAACAGTAAATTTACCAAACTCCTAATAAACAGGTTTACTTTTAGGACCCAGCATATTCTGCTGATTGTTACCAACCTCTACTCTGGGTTGTTTCTGTCTCGTGTGACTGTCTATTACTGCTTATTGTTATTTTATATAGGCAGCATTATATCATCGATTACTATAGCCAGGGATTTTAATGATGTACATTCCATTAATTATTATAATATGTATTATGGTGCTAACACTGTGTCTTTTTCTTATTTCATTTGTTTTCTTGCACTTGTGCAACTAGGGAGGAGCACCTGTATTTGATTTTGATTGGAGCATGTTCCTTTAAAATCTCCAGCTCGAATCTCCCTCAGCATGATTGACTCCCATGATGAAGTTCACAACGAAACGCGCGTCGGGAAACTGATTACGGCGGGTCCGGTGCACAGGACCTGTCGCTTTTGTTACTTCCAGTTCTCATTACCCTTGATTTTGAAGACAGCCACATTGTAAGTGTAGTGCAGGGGCAGATACAGACCCGGAAAGGGCGAAGCGCGTCCGTGAGGACGTTAAATGTCAGTAGGGACAGGTTCCTGCTTCTCAGTATAGGTGGCTTTGTCTCTGTCCTCGTGGACTGAATTTCCTTGTGTGTCTGCTCTTACCTACACTTTCTCCTGCATGTATTGCGGTAACTATGGTGGATACAATGTCTTTTTGATACTTTTACTGCTACAATGTTTCCTCTGATTGTTTCTTCCTATGGTCTGTGATTTACTTTGTATGCAGCTATATGGGGATATGAGTATGGAAGTATTTTATTGTAATATGTTCGTTTGCTAAATTTACTGTTTTGTACAATTTAATAAAATGAAATAGATTTCTAAATTAGTTTGAGACATAGTTTCCATTTATTGTAATTAATTTGCACTAGTTAAGTGGTTAATTTGCACTAGTTTTTGACCTGGTATATCCAGGTTATGTGTTTCTTGTATACAATATATATATATATATACCACAGAGTGTTTGGAGAATTGGATTAGTGCGGTTTTCTTGTGTGTATACCATCTTATTATATACACTGTTCCAAAAAATAAAGGGAACACTTAAACAACATAGTGTAACTACAAGTCAATCACACTTCTGTGTAATCAAACTGTCCACTTAGGAAGCAACACTGATTGACAATCAATTTCACATGCTGTTGTGCAAATGGAATAGACAACAGTTGGAAATTATAGGCAATTAGCAAGACACCCCCAATAGTGGTTCTGCAGGTGTTGACCACAGACCACTTCTCAGTTCCTATGCTTTCTGGCTGATGTTTTGGTCACTTTTGAATGCTGGCAGTGCTTTCACTCTAGTGGTAGCATGAGACGGAGTCTACAACCCAAACAAGTGGCTCAGGTAGTGCAGCTCCTCCAGGATGGCACATCAATGCAAGCTGTGGCAAGAAGGTTTGCTGTGTTTGTCAGCGTAATGTCCAGAGCATGGAGGCGCTACCAGGAGACGTGGAGGAGGCCGTAGCAGGGCAACAACCCAGCAGCAGGACCGCTACCTCCGCCTTTGTGCAAGGAGGAACAGGAGGAGCACTGCCAGAGCCCTGCAAAATGACCTCCAGCAGGCCATAAAATGTGCATGTGTCTGCTCAAACGGTCAGAAACAGACTCCATGAGGGTGGTATGAGGGCCTGACTTCCACAGGTGGGGGTTGTGCTTACAGCCCAACACCGTGCAGGACGTTTGGCATTTGCCAGAGAACACCAAGATTGGCAAATTTGCCACTGGCGCCCTGTGCTCTTCACAGATGAAACCGCACCAGCATATGGTCTCACAAGGAGTCTGAGCATCTCATCTCGGTACCTAATGACAGTCAGGCTACCTCTGGTGAGCACATGGAGGGCTGTGCGGCCCCTCAAAGAAATGCCACCCCACACCATTACTGACCCACTGCCAAATCGGTCATGCTGGAGGATGTTACAGACAGCAGAACGTTCTCCATGGCGTCTCCAGACGTCTGTCACATGTGCTCAGTGTGAACCTGCTTTCATCTGTGAAGAGCACAGTGGTCAACACCTGCAGAACCATTCCTTTATTGGGGGTGTCTTGCTAATTGCCTATAATTTCCAACTGTTGTCTATTCCATTTGCACAACAGCATGTGAAATTGATTGCCAATCAGTGTTGCTTCCTAAGTGGACAGTTTGATTACACAGAAGTGTGATTGACTATTATATATATATAAAATCTAAATACTGAAGATAGCCCAGATCCAGACCTACGGTCCTATTACGTTTCATCGCTTAGCCTATTTCTGCTAGCGTATTTTTTGTGCACTCCCCTCACTCGTACGTACTTTGACCGTTTTACGCTTGCCAAACCCTAACCCTAAACCCTTAACTTTTCACAGCGTAACTACTGACGTACGTAAGGCTTCACGTACGTAAGTGTCTAAGCACGGCCATACTGTACGATTTAATTGCCTCTCCCCGCCTCCGAAGCGTAATTACGGGTGTCATACGAGGGATGTCCCGCTCCTTCATTCTTAGTTACGATGTTGATACTAGGCTGGTACGTACGTTCAGAGTTAAATGGCATAACATCTGCCGCACACATGCGTAGTACATACAAAATAGCGTTTTTACGTCACCGGCTAGAGTAAATACGCTAGCGTACTTAGTTCTGGATTTACCCCGATGGGAGTACTCTGACAAAACTTGAGGCATTATGCTTTGCACCCCTCACAGCTGCACACTATCTTGTGAAGTTACTCCTAACTTTGTGTAGGTCCCAGAACTATACATTGTAATTATGACTTTGTGTATCTGTTCCTTTATAAATATTGGCCGGCGAGGGTTAACCTGTGACTGCATGATGATCATTATGAATATATTTGTATGTTGTAGGATTCACTATATAATATCGTACTCACTTCATGTATGTAACTTGATTATTAGGTTTCTACGTCATCTGCAACACTGACAAACTTTTAATATTATATAGTTAGCTAAAACAAATGCAAATATATTGTAAAATAATGGGATTATAAAAAAATTCTATTTATTGTTGTATTAGGAAAAGGGATTTTTACATTTGAGCCATTGTTGCAAAGTATCTGGCAAAATCATTTAAATTCTTCATCTGAGTTTTACTTAATTAAGCAACACCTGCATTAGAGGTAATTATGAGACTAACCTCACCTGTTCACCACTTCGAGAAAGAGCCTATATCCTCGAAACACGTCAGGGGTGATAACTTACACTGCTCCAGACACCTGAACCTCAGCTTAAAGTTTCTCCTCTCCAGCAATAACAATTGCCGACACAGTATGGTTTGCCGACGCTTTGCAGCTGCTCAAATATTTCAGTAGTTTCAGTGCCGTTTTTCCGCAACTATTCATTTACACAATTTCAGAATATTTACCTGTATATGACCAATAGAAAGCAAGTTCACAACTGCTCAAAGGTGGAGACGTTTAAGAGAATGATTGTTAGATACATCTGTCGTCCATCATGTGTGATGCAGTTTGACTGGGACTAACTGACACATGTTACTGCAAATATGGTGGCTTGTTTCTGTTTAATGGCTAAACATAGCACATAATACACTATTTTAATATCAAGTTCAGATTTTTATAGAGTTTCATTGAAAGGCTATTAGGGGGTAAATGGACATTGCTACCAGTGGGAGCCTGCGGACATTGGCACTATGCAACTCAGACATAGAGATGGGTCTAAGTTAGGGCAAAGGGAGAGCAACTTCATCAATGACATACTGTGATATTAAAAGGTCCTGACCTACTGTAAATTGACCTGTAACCTGTTACTATCAATGATGTAATTTATAACACTTCTCTCTGGCTGCACATTTACAGCGTTCAAGACTTGAAGAAATGTTTGGTTCACATTTTGTTTTTACTCTTATTTTTTCTTAAATATATTTTTTGTTTTGGAATTCACAACAATCGTGGTGGACCCATCTGGTTATTACATGCCTGTTTTTACTGACATCTGGTACGGGTCTCAAAATGTTTTAAAACTTGTTTAAAATTAAAAAATGTATGCACTATTTGTTTCTCCTCTCTCTT
>WWET01001080.1:82068-108514 GCA_011038615.1 Limnodynastes dumerilii | reverse complement strand
ATATAAACATATATCAAAATGGCTAGTACCCCACTTGCAGGTTAACTTCCTATGTAGGAAGCATGTTGGCTTAGTGAGTAGCACTTGTACCTCACAACACTGAAGTCATGAGTGTTATCCTTGGACTAGGCCATATCTGTGTGGCGTTTGCATGTTCTCCTTGTGTCTGCCTTTGTTTCGTCTGGATGCTCTGGTTTCCTCCCACTTGCCAAAAACATACTGGTAGGTTAATTGGTTGCTGACTGAATTAACCACAGTCTGTGTGTGTTTGTATGTATGTATGTATGTGTTAGGGACTTTAGTATGTAGGGGCAAGGATTGATGTAAATGTCTGGTGTTCTCTGTAAAACGCTGAAGACAATTTGTGGTGCTATATAAATGTGTTATTATTATTATTAATAATAATAATAATATGTATCCTGGATACAAAGAGGTCACAAATGTCATCTTAAAATACTTTTGGCAGCGATGTGTTCATTGGCCATAATTGTTAACAATGCTCTTGGGTGCATTTCTTAATCACCTTAATAGTGTGATTGTTGCCCCTATAAAAACATACAATAATTTGTTTATGTGAAGAGAGTTCAGGAAGGCGTCATGCAGCTGAGAGCAAAAGTCCTTTAACTTTCACTTTAAATCCCAGTAGTGCTGTAATTTAGTTCCAAAAGCAGAACTTCGTAAAAAGTTTATTTTGTAAAACACATTCTGTAGTAAACTTAATGGAATGACTGGTTCGCTGAATCACTCGTGTTCTATTTCAAGAATCTCATTTCATAAATAAAAAAGAACGTCGCTAAAAATAAGATTAGATAAATAGTGGAGGTTGCTATGTGAACGGTCTACTACAGGATTAAACTGAAATTATCACCCATTCCTCAGTAATAAATACTGGGACCTGATCTGTTTGGCACTATATGTTAATGAAATACTGAAGACACAGCAATTCATTGCACAATTTGCTGATCTAAAATGTGTTAAAGTATTAAAATAAAGCAGATATTACTTCAGGAACATTTTAGTATCCACTAATGTAAAAATTTAATGTTTTTAAACAGTATTTTTTTAATCATGAAAATGGTAAATTAGGATTTTCAGCAGATTCTACTTATGTATGGAGCCTTATAATAGAACAATAAGTAATAATGGACGGTAACTGTAGGTGGTATGCAATAACACAATAGCAAGCATCATTTTTATGGCCTATTAACAATAGTCCATCAGTAGGGTTGGTGGCAGACAGCAAAATAATTAATTTAGACATTATGGACCTTATTCACACTTATGTGTGGAATAAGTACACATGTATTCGCAAAAATACGCACCTAAGTGGCAAGGTAAGACCCATAACACTTGTAGTTACGGACTTTAGCAGACTTCTGCCGCCATAGGCCAACCTTAATTCTCAGTGCGTATACTTGTACTTAAGTTGCTTAGATACGTGCGTACATTCTTAATCGCGTTCATAATAGGCCATTTGAATGTCTCCCCCCAACCAGTTTCACGTAACTTCCTACTGCCACGCCCCTCCGTACGTATCTCACTAAGCACAGATTTGAAGTCCCTGCCTAATTCATTTCCTTGATGAAATCCTATTTAGCTTGCGTAAAAAAAGTTACTAGTTACGCAGTTTATCCAATCCTAAAAATACGCACGGATAAAGCAGCACTTAGTGGTCAGGGGGTGCTAGGCCCTGGCTAGGGCAGTGCCAGGAGGTCACATCATGAAGGACAGAGAACAGTACTTGGGAGATAAGTGATATCTTTTGGGAGTGATGACTGGAGGCAGGATCGTCTGGCAAGTTTAGAAGAGCAAATGGTGAATATCTATCCCTGTGTTAGCGTGGTATATCTCCCCTCCTTCCACCGATGTAGATGGAACTGGTTCCATTCCACTCACCTGAGTGGCAGAAAAGAGGTTTTCTGAGGTCTTTGCTGATGTTTAATATCTTGTGGCGTAATTCTCCCTGTATTTGATTCCCTCTGCAGCTTAGACAGTGTGTCATATGGAACCCAAAGAGTGAACAAATCTGCTTCCTTCATCATAGTTCTTTAGGATCTGGTAGGAACCTTTGGGATGGGCAGGGCTGGTGCTAGGGTTTTCGGTGCCCCCCTGCGAACCTTAATTTGCATCCTTGTTTAACAATTTAACAACAGTGACCATCCTAGATTATAGTAGGCATCGTAAAACACAATCTTGTAACCACAATAATAGAAAGTAAATCATAGTCACCACTATAAAATACAGACAGTGTTCTAGTCTCTGCTATACAATTTTTACTTCATCTTAAAAACACCAAACAATACAGACTATGGTCCAGATTTACTAAGCTGTGGGTTTTGAAACAGTGGAGATTTTGCCTATAGCAACCAATTCTAGATCTTATTTAACTATTGCATTCTAGAGAATGTCAACTAGAATCTGATTGGCTGCTATGGGCAAACTCTCCACTGTTTCAAACCCCACAGCTTAGTAAATCTGGACCTATATGTCATTCATGTGTCTTTAGCCTCCCAGTATTCTCAATTCACGTCTCCACCACTCCCAGTATCATGTGTTTCCAGCCCTTCAGTTCCCCATCATATCTCTCCATCCCCCCAGTATTCCCAATCATGTCTCTCCAGCCCCTCAGTATTTTCAGTCATATGTCTCTAGCCCCCAAGTATCCACCATCATGTCTCTCCATCCCTCCAGTATTCCCAATCATGTTTCTTCAGCCCCCCAATATCCATCATCATGTCTGCAGCCCTCCAGTACCCCCCATCATGTTTCCAGCCCCCTAAACTTTCAAATGGAAGCTACAAGGTATTTACTATTAACAATAGAAACAACAAGTAATGTCAGTTTTCGTTGTTATAATTATTTTAAAGCCTGTATTCCCCTATGTTAAATTGTATAGCTAAAATAACTATTGCTGTCTGGTGTTTCCTTAAAAAAAAGTATTTCTAAGCTAGATTCCTGGGGCAAAGGTGAAACTAGGAGAAAAAGGTCATAAAGTGACCATTTGAAGCAACACCATCCCTGCTTAACTTCCTCTGACAAGACAACGTTTTAAGGAGAACCGAGTAGATGCTTTAAACCAACATGTTATTAATCTCAGATACTATGGGCCAGATCCTAAGCTAAGAACGCTAGCGTATTTACGCTAGCCGATGACGTAAAAACGCCCATTTGTGTTTACTGCACATGCGCGCGGCAGATGTTATTCCATGTAACTCCTAACGTATGTACCGTCAACGTAAGCACAAACGAAGGGGCGGGGGAAGCAATACGACACCCATAATTACGCTTTGGAGACGGAGGGAGACATTTAAATTGAACAGTTTGGGCTGGGTTTGGCCATCACGTACGTAAATCCATTACGTACGTTAGTACTTACGCTAGGAAAAGTTAAGGTAGAGTTTGGGCATCATAAAACGGCCAAAGAACGGATGACCGAGGGGAGTGCATAGAACTTACACTGGCGTAAATACGCTACGTGTTCTAGCGTAACTAGCCCGTAGGTCTGGATTTACCCCTATGTCCTTATACATTTTTAATGCAGATTAATTATGTTTAGAGACTAAAGAAAAGTCCTGTTTATAGATGAAGGAAATTTTCGAGTCATGTATATTTATTAATATGTTTTTTTTTCTGGATTTTTCAGGTGTCCCCTTGGTCTAGATGGCATTTACACAAAAGATCAATGTGTAGGAAACAACTGTCAATGCGACATAAACCGTGACACAGGGCTATATGGAAATGACTGTGTTTTCCTACCAAATAGAAATCATAATTCCAAAGACTCAATAATGTATCTGCAGGCCCTTCCTAATGTAAGTAGAAAATAATTCCTATTGTTTTCTACATATGTCTACAATGTTCCATACATTTATAAAGCAAGTTCACTTTTCATTCTTATTAGTCATTATTAGTGATTAAGCAAAGGAATAAATTGCTGATGAAAATTTTGGTAAAGGTTAAATACATTTTATGTCAGTGCGAGAATTTCTTGTTATGTGGCTTCCAGAGGACTGGTAAGCAGAGGTTCTTGTTATAGATATGTGGGTTTTATCTTAAGAATGAAGGCTTTCAAGAAGTTCTGTGGAATTAAGTGTAGGTATGAATTTGCATGAGGGAATCCCATGATTTACTATAGAATATTATTAGATACTTGGGGCCAGATTTACAAAGCTGCGGGTTTGGAAAAGTGGAGATGTTGCCAAAAGAGAGAGCTTGCGGTGCGCTTTTTCACGTCATTTACGGTAGTAATAATGTAAAGATTTTTATGCGCGCCTCTATGGGACACGCATAAAAATTCCCAAATAAAAATTAGCAAAATTAGCTTTGTTCCCGTGTTATTTGCATTATTGAATCGGGGCCCTGTGTGTATGTATGTATGTATATATGTAAGTGCGTGTGTGTACTGTATATATGAAAGTGTATGTATGTATGTATGCACATGTATACTGTACATATTTTTCTTATATACTGTGTAGTATAAATCCATTTCTCCAGTATCTCCATTTGTTTGCTGTCTCTTTATTAATAGGTACAGTATGTATAAATGCTATGATGTGCAGTTTTAGAGCAATGATTTTGTAGTGAATCTGCTACCAGATATACTTTATTATTTGGTGATAAATACATTTTTGCATTATTTGCACTTTAAATCAATGTTCTATATTGCTAACTACACCCACTGCTGATTTCTGGATCAGATAATCCCTCACTGTGAGTTACGGCACCAGTCAACTTTTCCTCTTTATTTTTACATTGCACAAATTCCTTTTACTGTGCTACTTCACATACAGGTGATTTATTGATCCAGTATACAATTTTTGGTTATTATTAGTTTCTTTTTGTTTCACTATTATTATTTTTTATCCATGTGCCTTTATGGGTTAATGTTTATGTTTGTGTGTAGTCATTTTCATTCACTGTATGTTCGGCCACTACTAAGTTCAGTACATGAGTGGAAAGGGCACTCCTCCTTTACATACAGAATACTGGACACTTAACTGTCCAAAACATACATTATGTTGTCTGCACAAATGGATGAACATGTGGACAATATAATTGTACATAAGAGCTAAACCCAGCAGTACAATTTACTTTTCTACTACATATGACGGCCAGCCCATCGAGCATATACTGTACTTTCGTGCGTCTGGTTCATCCCACATACAGAATTGCGGGGTGTATGCATATAATATTCAGTTCCAAGCTGTAGCTCAAGGTGCTGGGCAAGCGCATTCATAAACAAATCGTGATTTACGCATGGAAGCTTGTATAAATCTCCTGTCGTTCTGAACTCTGGATCTGAATGATTGATTATTTTAATAACATTTTTATTTTATTTTAAGAGCAGGTTTTTGGCAATCCAACAAATCGTTCCACGTAAACAATGAACTTCTGATTGGTTTATCACTCATTTATCATGTAGTCTGTAGCTTACAATGTGCTAGTCAAGCATGTTCATTGGTTGTATGTTTCCTTATTTAATTAAAGCTAAAAACATTCATTTGTATTATGATTTTTGTTCAGTTTTTATAAGTAAACCATGTCTGTGATTGGGTTTTTTTCCCCTCAAAACTCTTTGAAAAATAAAAATAAATATTGTTGTTGCAGGTATCAGAATTCTGTGATGAGAGTACCCACAATGAGGAAGCTCCAAATTTGCAGAACAGAATGTGTAACTACCGCAGTACATGGGATGTCATCATGAACTCCACTGATATAAGCACCACACCCCCATCATCTGACACCAATATTCCTGAGCCCACGTTTACACTTATTCAGTCATCCGACAGAGTGGTTACTTTAGTGCTTGATATATCAGGAAGCATGTTTGAAGTAGGTGTTTTTCTCTTTTTTACTTAGTATCCACAATTTGTATTCTAATGGTAATTTGTACAAAAAACTATGCACAATTCCTTTATATTACTATTAACATGTCAGTTTGGCCATATATAAGATACGATTTCAAAGTTGCAATAAGTTATTATTTTTACTGTTTACTAGAGACTCTGGGGACCTAACATTTAGGGACCGGATCCATCATCCACGGGACCGTCTATTTAAAGGGGAAAGCATTTAAATTTTACAGTGTGCCGGGCTGGTAGGGTTAGGGTTCAAATTCTATATTTTTCTTGTTTTTCATATGGCGGGATTATATTGTATTTCTTCCATTTTTGTGATCTGCGTCTGTGTTACCTGAGCACCCAATTCACTCTCTTCAGACTTCCAACAGAGGGGCTGAAGTTGAACTCACAAGTGAGCTTGACCTGGTTTTACAATATCAGCATGCTAATGGTCTGCTACTGATCCAAACATCCAAACCTGCACCGTTTTACTGAAATCAATCTGCTGAAGAGAAGCGTTGTTAGCGGTGTGCTCACATGGATGTGTGGATACAGCAGTGGATCCCTGAGCAGCCTCGGTTTAATTTTCCAACCGACTACTGAAAAATTGGATCTTTGGATCCAGTCTTATGATATAATGGGGTAGATCCAGAACTCCGCTTCTAATCTGTTTCCTAGCATAGCGTATTTACACGAGCAGACCTTCTAAGCACTCCCCTAGGCACACCCCTTGAATGTACGTACTTTGTCTGCTTTACGCATTCCGAACCCTATCTTAACTTTTGGCAGCGTAACCGCTCACGTCCGCACATGTACGTATAGCCTGCACGTTGTTACGCCGCTAAGCACGTCCATACTGTACGATTTAAATGCAAATCCCCTGTCGTCTACGTTGCGTAATTTCAATGTACTTACGGCTATCGTAATATTGGCACCCCCCCTCGAATGTTTTGATGCTACTGTTACGTGAAAGGCCCATACGCTCAGAGTTACGCTGCGTTACGTAGCGTAACATCTGCCAAGCACATGCTCAGTACATACAAAACGCGTTTTTTAAGTCTCCAGGCGTAAATACGCAGGAATACGTGGTTCTGGATCTGCCCCAATGTATGTAAGCTGTATGGCACTGCAGATAGTTTTTGACCCTCTATAATAATCTTTGGGCCAGATCCTGAGCTAAGTACGCTAGCCGCTGACGTAATATCGACAATTTGTATTTACTACACATGCGCGTGGCAGATGTTACGACACGTAATGCTGAACATACGTACCATCAGCGTAACTATGAACGAAGGGGCGGGTTCATCCATATGACACCCGGAAATACGCTTTGTAGGCAGAGGGAGGCATTTAAATTGGACAGTATGGGCCAGGTTAGGCGTACATCAGTATTTATGCTATGAATAGTTAAGGTAAGGTTTGGGAAGCGTAAAATGGCCAAAGAATTTACAAGCGAGGGAAGTGCCTATGGGAGTGCATAGAAAATACGATAGCATAAATACGCTACGCGATCAAACGTAACAAGCTGGTAGGTCTGGATCAACCCCTTTGTCCTAATTTCAATGCATGAATTTTTTCAAAAAAATCTCTTTATTGTTACTGTAACACCATTTAGGAAGAATATTAAACTAATAAGCCATGCAAAATTTTTCCTTTAAGGTATTTTTATTTTTTCATTATTATTTTATAGAACTATATTTTCTTCACTCTCTAATTATTTTGCTCCCGTGACAATTTCAGTTTAACCGCAATGAGCGTCTTCACCAGGCTGCAGAAGTATTTATTCTCCAGATCATTGAACAAGGATCCTATGTTGGAATTGTTGAGTTTGAAAGCACTGCTACAATCATTTCACCATTGGTGCAAATCGTTTCTGATGTTCAACGTCAGGAACTAAAAGATCTGCTTCAGCAAAAAGCAAATGGGGGAACAAACATATGTGATGGGCTCAGGAAAGGAATTGAGGTAAATTATTTTTTGTCTTAATCCAAAGTGCATGAACCAGATTCATTCCTGCATCAATCCTTCTCACTTTGCATGCCTGTAATACAAATCCATGCAAATGAGGCTATTAAGGACCAATCACACTTAATACCTACAAGTCCCTGTGATTAATGTAGTGATAGTGGGGAGATAAAGGTTTCTGTGAATGAGTCCATTGTGAACCCCAGTGGTTGTGAATTTTGAGAGGGTGGTGCTGGCAGACAGATTATGGAAGCGTTGTGTGTGTGATGTCATAACATCACATGTACGACTAGAGGAGCCATGGAAACATCCATGAGAGGAGAAAGGAAGAAGAAAAGAGATGGTGAGTATGGTTTTGCAGGGGGAGATGATGGTTGGAATGGGTGGAGGGGGAGAATATCAGTTGGATCTGGAGGGGGAGAGGTAGAAAAGATGAGGAGAGGAAGATGATATGGGTAAATTAAGAAAATTGGTATGGGGAGTTGAAGTAGAGACTAGCGAGATGATGAAGGAAATGATGAAGATAATCACGAGCGGTGACGATGAAAAGAATGTGCAAGGGGGAGATAACCGCTATATGTTTCACATGGAGCAACTTCATAAAACCAACATAAATAAAAACTACTATTCATGTAAATAAAATATATAAAATCCTTGCCTTGTCCCTGCTCCTGTGTCTGTCTGGGTGATCTCTGTATGTCTCTCTCTGTCCTGTCTGCTATCTCTGCCTGTCCCTTTACACTGTCCTATCCACTCCCTCCATCCACTCTTCCTCAACTCTATCCTGTGCGCTCCTGCTGGAGCCAACTGTTTTCTACTGATCACAGCTGAGCTGAATCATTCACAGGTAAGTCTTAATTTTCTGTTATAAGGTTAGGGTTATGGTTATTGTAATGCTGAACACAGTAAGTGTTGGCACTAATTATTCTTTTTGACAGGTGTGGAGTTAATGACCTTGTCGGATAGAAGAAATTCAGTAATTTAAACTGGTTAACTGTCAGCTATCTGACATTTGCTGATTATATAATAATGCCTGAGCTGTCAGTTATAAATTGAGGTCCTAATGTCAACCTTTGCACTTAATTGGCCCAACATTGTGAGACCATGATTATTTTTAACTTAACAATTGCGGCACTAAAGACATGGGGCCAGATATACTAAGCTGCAGAAAAGGAAAAGTGGAGATGCTAAAGGGATTCATGAACTAGCTTTCCCTTTATGTGTGTAAGATAGGGTTGATGTTTCCCTTTTGAGTCGCAGTGTGGGCAGCTTTCTGCATTACAAAAAGAGAACAATCCATTTAATATACTATATGCAAGGAAATAATTAATTGTGGGAAGGGTATAGTTATTTTTGTACTATCTAGAATAAAAATACTAATACTGAAAACTAGTATTTATATGAATGTAAGTGGGGAGGGCAAAAATGTTTAACTTAAAGAATAAAAAAGTATACATTTCAACAAAACAAAGATAAAAGTATAAAAATATGGTAGAGATGAATTATTAATGAGAATGTTATCTTTTTTTAGGTAAATACAGGAAGCAAAGATAAATCCTCATATGGTACAGAGATAGTATTATTATCAGATGGAGAAGATGAACGATTTCCCACAGCTTGTTACTCTGAAATAATTGACAGTGGAGTAATTGTTCACGTAATTGCTCTCGGACCAAACGCAACAAATGAACTGGGAAACGTTACATCTGCAACAGGTACATTCTAAATGGTATTAGTAATGGAACTGATTAACTACAATGAAACTTATTCAGTTTTTTTGAGCATTCAGTATACTGTGATATTTAGTCAAGACCAGTTTTGCTTAATCATTGCTTAAACTAGCATAACAGTAAAAACATACACGTGATCTGATTTTTGTGAGAATAAGGGGTTTAGGACAGGGGCCCTGATTCAGATATTGAAAATAAGAACTTAAAGTTACACCTGGGCTAAACCATGTTGATTTCAGGGGAGTCAAATTTCATTTGTTGCAACAGTATTATAGTTAAAAGGTGATGTTTCCCAGCTCAAGTCTAATTAGCAGTTTAAAAGTGAAGCTGATCAGGTATCTGTGCAATAAGTAAAAGCAAAGCATTCTCCCTGCATGCATAGAATAAAATTAACTTGACTCCCCCTGAAATCAACATGGTTTTGCCCAGGTGTAACTTTAAGTTCTTATTTTCAGCCTCTGAATCAGGCCCAGAATCCTGATTTCAGTATGATCATATGTACTTAAGTCTATTCGTATGAAATGGACTTACATGAGTACGATTTAGTGCCAGTGTGAAAAACGGACTATATTGAACCAGAGGTACAGAGTCTAACCATAAGCCAGCACAGCATAGACCTTGATGGTGGGGATGGACTTGGCTTCTGGCAAGTGGCAGGTTGCTGCCCTCTAGTCAAGTGCACATATGAATTAGTAGTGCAGACAGGTAGCGAAGCTATGGCTAACGCAGCGGGAACCGCAGGAAATGAGGAGTGCAAGAACTGAGGCACAATGAATGCAAGAACCAAATATACCAGAAATAGAACCAAAGGGAGATTATAGCAACTGAAACCACAAGGAGAGCTGGAACCAAGACAGGAATCAAGACCAGGAGACAAAACACATGAGCGAGCTCCAGGACACAGATTAGACAAATTATACCTGTTGCTCTGACAAGAGCTTAGATAGTACACCAGGAAGTGCAGAGAACATAAGAAAGTCACGTGATCGGCAAAAGGTAATCAAAAGGCAAAACGTGTATTGATCATGATGGATACTGTAGAATCGTTCCACATACCAATCTCTGTACCAAACATATGTACCTGATGTATGCACGGCAGGCTGTTTTGCCCCACTAAATCTGATATTATAGTAAAAAAGGCAAGTCAGCTGTTTGGTTGCATGCAGAGAGGAAATAGTGTCAGAAGAAGAGAAGTAATAATATTTACTCCAGCCTCTCCCCCTGTCTCCTTTCTCAAATATTTTTCATGTATTACATGAGGGATATATTAGGGCCTTGGATATGGCACACTATACAATGTATGGATGGGGTTTGCTGCTTAAAACAGCTTTCTTGCTTAAAACAGTATCCCTACAGTAAAGCGTTGACAGTAACACTGTTGTGAGAGGATATTTAAAAACTTTCTATGGCGACAGGTAACTTAACACACAACTAATGTTACGAGAACAGTTACCAGGGTGCGGAGTCTATGTTATTAGGTGGTTTTCACCAGAGCCCCTGATGGTGGGGATGGATTTGGCTGCACCCCAACAACAGGTCGCGACCCCTGGAACCGAACTCGTAGGAGAGGAGATAGGAAACCAAGATGAAGCAGAAGGTACAGGCAGAGCACAGAAGTGGGAAGAGACCAGGTCAGCAGGGGCTGACCTGTGACAAACCACAATGAACACAAAACAGGACAGAGGTGAGGAAACCAGGACTGGACTAGACGGATAGGACTGACAAGTGCTCTCACAGCTCACAATCAGGATAAGAGAGGGGTCCTCCCCCGGAGGGGTAGACGGGAACAATCGCACAGGAGAGGCAAGGAAAACAGAGATGGATTAACACCAGAGAGCAAGAGAGAGAAAGGACTGGAGACACTGGAGCAGCACAGCAAGGGACAAGGCTGGAGAAGCAGGACTCAATTCACTAGGCACAAGTCACTAGGCAGATCACAGAACTGAACAGTACAGACTCACTAACCGGCGCTGAAAGACTGCCAGCGACGGTCTGATATAGAGGTTGCTAGCCCCTGATAGGCTGCTAGCAGGCTTCCAGCCTCAGAACTCGAATAGGACGTCCCCCAGGCCTGGAGGGAAACGTCCAATAATATGAGAGAGAAATGCATCCTAAAATGTACGTATGAGGTATATACTCCAGTATGTATGGTGTAAATTAGGAGTTTGGAAATGGCACAATATATATTGTATATACCCATTTCTGTTTTACTGGTTCATCCTACTGAACCACCACTGTTTTTCTTTTTAGCCTCTTTAGATTGTAGACTGTCATGAATAGGATCCAGATTTACTAAGCTGCATGATTGGAAATATGGAAATGATGCCTATAGCAACCAATCGGATTTTAGTTGACATTCTCTAGTATGTAATAAGAAAGTGAGAGCTAGAATTTGATTGGTTGCTATAGGCAACATCTCCACTTTTCCAAGGCCACAGCTTAGTAAATCTGGCCCTAGATCTGTTTAGCCTTTTGTGCTCTGCTTTTCCCTGTCCTCAGCACTATCTTGTTCTTTGTGTTTTTGTTTGTCTTTTTTTCTCTTAACTTGTTTAGTAAATACAAGAAGTAATACTCTTCTACCAGCTGGCAGTGCATTTCTTAATTTATTTAATGTACAGTATTTATATAGTCATGTAGTGTCTTGTGCTGTCATTATTTTATAGTGTGTCCTGTTATTGTACTTTGTATAGTGCTAAACACACTTTTGTGGTGTCCTATAATTATGGGTTATTGTAATACCAGCTATCAGTTTTCACTGAAAAACTATATTTTCTTTTCAGGTGGAATAACATTTTTTGCAACAGATAATTTTGATGCAAATGGTTTGATTGATGCCTTTAGCTCAATCCCATCTGGAAATGGGGACATCAGTAAACAGGCTATTCAGGTGTAGTATACATTTTAATATACATGGTTAAACAAAATGTATATGACTTCCTCATGTACAGCTCTTTGGCAATTACAATGGCGGTAAAACTTATAACACTGACAATTATACAGCCGACTATGGGCTCTATTTACATACATCTGCTTCAGGCTCGCTTATCTTCACTCTGAGCCTGGCAGCTTCGTTCACATACAGTAATATACTTTTACTTACCTTTCGGGCAAGGTCCCGTGATGATCTGTGAAGTCTTCGCAGGACCTTTCATTCATACAAAGTATGAATGAAGCCCTGGCATAAAAAACACTGCACGCGCATAATGGGCCTGATCCAGAACTACGCCTCGGAGCGAATTTACGCGTGGCAGAGACGTAAAATCGCTGTTTTGTACGCACTACGCATGCGCACCATAGAAAATACGCACATTAACGTAGCGTAATTGTGAACATATGGGCGGTCTTCGCAGAACCTTTCATTCATACAAAGTATGAATGAAGCCCTGGCATAAAAAACACTGCACACGCATAATGGGCCTGATCCAGAACTACGCCTCAGAGCGAATTTACGTGTGGCAGAGACGTAAAATCGCTGTTTTGTACGCACTACGCATGCGCACCATAGAAAATACGCACATTAACATAGCGTAATTGTGAATGTATGGGCCATTCACGGATGTGTCACGTAAATACTTACGTGTGGGTGTGCCAATTTTACGTTTCAACAAAATACGTGTGAAATACGTGAAGTAGGCAGAGGGTTGTATTTAAAGTGTGGGGCGTGCTTAGCTGCGTAAATTCCTCTAGGCCATACGTACGTGTGCGTATGACTGCGGTTACGTTGGAAAAAGTTAAGGTAGGGTTTGGAAAGCGTAACTTAACAAAATACGTCCATGCAAGGGTTGTGCCGAGGGGAGTGTAACGAATTTACACGCACGAAAATACGCTCCGCGAGTAAACGTACGGCAAACGTAGTTCTGGATCTACCCCAATGTGTCTATTCCGGGATTTTTTTTGTTTACTTATTTATATATCTATTTATTAAAAAAAATTATAATATATAGTTCTCTTTTTTTAAATTATTATTTATTATTTTTTTACATACATAAACGTGTATTCCAGTGGTCTCCCCATACATAGTCCCCTTTTTCTCCCCCTAATGACAGGTATTAGGGGGAGGAAAAGGGCAGAATTTAGGGAGATGGCTGGAATAACGGCTATACCGCCAAGTATATAACAAAGCGCTGGCCCGCTCAGAAAAGAACAGGAGAGTGGAGACCATCAATATATACATGAATCACCATGGAAACTGCTATTTTCCATGACGATCCATGGTTTGTAAATATGAAAAACCTCATTTTCATGCAATAATGCTTATTTTCACATGAAACTGGGCATTATCGCATAAAATTGAAGTAAGTAAATAGAGCCCACTGTAAGATCAGCTGCAACATTGGTTTTAAAATCGAAATGTATTATGTTGACTGGATACCTGCTACTATATATCTCCCCACTGCTATCCCTCTGTCTGTCCCTCTGTTCTGTCTTGTCCCTCCGTTTGCTCTTCTAGCACTCTATCCTGTCCATCCTATCTTCTTGTTTTCTGTCTTATCCTGTCCTTCTGTCTAGTTTTCCTCCACTTTGTCCTGCCTGCTCCTCCACTCTCTTTCTTGTCTTTTCTGTCTTTCTTTCCCATGACTGCCGCTGGAGCAATGTGAGCCTCTGTCCTCTGTCCTCCCAACCACCACTGGAGCCACCACTGGAGCAGTATGATCCAGAGGTCAGTAATTAGTTTGTTAATTAGGAATTAGGGTTATGGTTAAGGTCAGCACTAGTACTGCAATGATGTCACTGTACTACAATGGTGTCATCCAATGCGGTAACTCACAGTGCCACCCCACTGTAAATCAGAATTTTCATATGCTACTCAATGTAATGGCAATAGTAGTGACATAAACTAACAAAATTAAAATTACACCATTAAATTACATCATAATATTTACACAGTTTCATGTGGTTAGAGTGATAAAGTTCCACCTGTATATGTCCAGGCTACAGCCCTCCTAAATTCTCCCCCTTGCATGTGTCCAGGTCCCAGGAATCCTAAGTTTTCCTCCAGGTATTCTTCTCCCTTCTTTGTATATCTCCAAGCTTCGCTTCTCCAGCCATTCCTTCTGTCTCTTATATGTCTCTAGCCAACCTCCACCTTGTATGTTTCCAGCCATCCCAACTCCTCCTTGAATGTTTCCAGCATCCCTGCTCCCCCTTGAATGTTTCCAGTAATCCGTTCTATTCCTCTTGCATGTCTTCAGCTATCCTTTCTCCTTTTAGATCTCCAGTCACCCCTATTATTCCTTGAATGTTTCCAGCCACTCCTTCTTCCATTGTAAGTTTCCAGCATCCCTTTTCCCCCTTGAATGTTTTCAGCTATCTCCTCTCTTCTCTTGCATATATCCAGCCACCCCTTCTTCTCCTTGTATACCTCCAGTCATACATTCTTTCTCTTGTGTGCCTTAAGATGTCCCTTCTTCCCTTTTCACCCTGGAGGCCTGCAGCTGTCCCTTCTGCCCCTTGTTTGCCTCCAACCATCCCTTATCCCCATTATATGTTTCCAGCCATCAGTCCTCCCCCATTGTATGTCTACAATATTGCTGACTATTTTTATTGTGTAATTACCGCATGGTGATTACACATTTGATAAACTAATAGGCAAAAGTTGAAAACAATTAAAAGAGCTTAATACAATTTATTGCTATATGATTCCATTTTGTAGGTATATAAAACTTTCATAGAGGAGAGTTCAAATACCACTCTTCCTGGAAAGAATATAACAAAATTAAAGGAAATCAGTTACTAATAAACTTTAAAAATGAAAGAAAACTGATTTGCACTATTCTTACAAGAGGAAATGTTATGTTCTAAGATTATTGATCTGCTACTGCTGTGCTCTTCTCTTCACACAACAATTTTAGGTGATATGGAAAGTGACCCCCAGGGATTATTAGGGTCAGGCTAGGGAGTAGGGAGGGTTAGGCTCAGGCTGCAGGCAAGGGAGGGTTAGACTCAGGCTATGTGGAAGGGAGGGTTAGGGTAATGGAAGGGGAGGGTTAGGGTTACAATTAGGGGAAGGGTTGGGATAGTTTTTAGCCTTACCTTTTGGAGCACCATGTTCGGTGCTCCGGGGGTCGATTGCTATGCCTCAGTTCGAAACTGGATGGGAGAGAACGGCCCAGTCGAAATAGGGCCGTTATTAGCGGGGACCCACACCCTGTTCACCAACTGCCCCTGCAAATCTCATGCCCTAGAAATATGTAGCATGAACCAAATATATATATATTTTTTTTTTAAAGTTATCCACTAACAATGCCTTAACAAACAATTTGCCTTGCACATCGTACAGTAAATGGTAATCACTGTAAAAATATACTATAAACTGCAGTTTGAATTTTATTTATATGCATAAGATTTAAAACTTCCATCATTATATGGATTCACTTTTAACTATATCCTATTCTTTACCACAGCTGGAGAGCACTGGATTAATGCTTTCACCATCACAATGTTTGAATGGAACTGTTTTCATTGATAAAACAGTAGGCAATGAAACATTCTTCCTAGTCACTTGGGAACTTTCAGTACCGGTTATAAACCTGCAAGATCCAAATGGAGCACAGTACACTGCTAAAGATTTCACTAATGATGTGACTACCAAATCCTCTAGACTTCAAATTCCAGGAACTGCTGAGGTATTTTTTATATTGTTTAGTTTTTTGTTATTTAGATCCACTCAGTATAATTCATAATTAATCTGGTTGTAGATTGTGCTCCTCACTGTGATCCTTCTGATTTATGTGTTCAAATACAGGTCAAGGATTAGGCCATTGTCATGTATAAAGGAAATTATGCTGAAGCTTTGTGCAAGTATTGCCTGTTTATCTGGTTTAGAATCTTTTGCAGGAACGTGCCCTTACTTTAAATGACCCGCACCTAACTACTACTGCCCCCACTCCGCCACTTACAAGTGCCATAGGACTACCTTAACTATCCGTGCAATGACATTGTTCGCACGGACATTGCTGCTACCCGCCCCTCCACCCTCCACGGCTAATCTAAATATCCCCCCTCCCACTTTTTCCCAAACCCTCCCCAAGGTGGCATTACGCTGCCTCCTTTTTTACCTAAAATACTCTGGGCGGTCGCACCAAATTGGTACGTAGATTGCGTAAAGGACCTATTACGCATGCGCAGTATGTCTTTTATTGCAGATACACACCTAAGAAGCAACTGCTTCTCAGGTGTGAATCTGGCCCTATATCACCGAGAGGACAAACTTAACAAAACATATATATGTATGAAGATAATCAAAAATCTCTAAGCAAAATGAAATATAATAAAATGTAAAAATGTATTCACTAATAGATATGCACATAAATAATATGGTACCAGATAAAGCAAACACAATTAAAACACAATACCAACGATCATGTATCAACAATAAGATATTGCCATCAAACATAAATCAAATAAGTAGTCAGTCTAATAGAGAATATTGTATTAAGCTCAGATATATGCACTATTTCTGGAAATATAATAAGCCAGAAGCACAGCTGGATTAGAGGCAATAATGGATGGTATCCCAGACAAAAATATATGTACTCTTGGGACCAGATTTACTAAACTGGAAAAGGAAAAGAGATGGAGATTTTTCCCATAGCAACCAATTAGATTCTAGCTGACATTTTCTGGTAAGTAATTCAGTGGTCAAAGTGGAAACTTAGAAGTGTTGGTATGGACATTTAGAAGTGGCAGTATGAAAATATAGAAACTATACAAGTGAATAGAGATTTATAATGAAATCAGTGGAGAAGTGACGGTATAGCATACCCCCGTATACCCCCTCACGTCGAGTACTGATGTAATTAGAAAGTGAGAGCAAGAATCTGATTTGTTTCTGTCGCCAACATTTCCACTTTTCCTTTCCCATAGTTTAGTAAATCTAGCCATCTTATGTCAGCCATGTTTAATGCAGACAGGTTAGAAAGTAAACTTGGGGAGAATAAGATCTGTTATTGGAAGTAAGAACCCTGTGTTTTTTAGATACAGTTGACAGTTGAGTTCAGGTACCCAGATTATATTTATTAACCATTGGTCTCAGGGCAACCACTAGATATTTTGGGACTCTGGCCACATCAGTGGCGCTCCACCCCCTTTGCAATGTCATCCGTGATGTCACATAGGGTGCTGGGCACCGCAGACCTGCATTACCAGTGGGCTGATGTGCAGGGAAGTGTACAGCTCTAAGCAGCAAGTATTGGTGGAAAGATACCGTCAATACTCGTTGCTGTAAAGCCGCGTTAAGTAGCAGTGGGTCCCATCAGCTCCGGGCCCGGGACAGTAGTCCTGACTGTCACCTGATTGGTCTATTAGCTTTATGTCCACTGTCAGTACCCAGTAGTCATTAACTCTAAGTTACTGGGAGTTTACTTTAGCTTAGAGCTTAGCTATTAAAGCCACATTTAATATTCTATTGCAACCCCACTTTTTGCTACCTCCTGTTATGGTAAAAATCTATATCTACTCAAAGCCAAGCTGCCACCATGTGCTGTATTCTCAAGGCAAAAAAGCATATAATCTTAATTATATAACATTATTAAGGTCTAGCTAGAGGCTTACCATAAAATTCGAACCTACCAACACTGAGGAACTGAACCTCCTATGAAAGACCCTTAACTCTGGGCTCAATACATTTTAGAAACATCCGTTTCTTACTTTCCTACTCCTGCATATAAGAACCTAGTTACACTACTAGGTCACTTTCCACAGTTGGAGGGAGCTCCAATTTACAGGTATTTATTTATCACATGTGTCTGCTACACAACCCTGTGACGTTGGGATTTCCTAACTTTATCGGAAGTATGATTTTTACTCCCAAAATATATATTCCTTTGTTCTCAATTAATAGTTTTTCAGAGACAACTGTAGTTTGGACTCATGTAGAGTACAGAGTCAGTAAGACTGGTCAAAAGTCAGGGCCACCAAGAGGAATTCAGGGCCCTGATACAGTAAATTCTTGGGAACACCCAACATAGCTGATTAATACATATACATTTGTGTCATCAAAAGGGGTGTGTTCAAACCATTGGAGCATTGCTGTACCTCCTTGGATGCATGCCTAACAGGTTTAAATCGCTAGGTCACTCCTCCACAAAGAAAAAGTTCAACACATTTTTTGTATAGATCAAATTAGAAGGACTCCCAGCACATAAAAAGGTAACAGCTTAATGTTTAACACCAATGTCTCCAGCCATCCAATTTTTCTCCCTTTGCTTATAACTGGCCTTTCAATATTTTCCCCCCGTATGTCCAGCCTTCCAATATTCCCCCCTCATGTCTCTCTAGCCTTCCAATATTCACCCTTTTGTGTCTCAAGATTCCAACCCCCAACCTATCTCTTTTAACAAGATTCTATACAGAACCAGTGTGGGCCCGGGTATTTAGTACTTGCTTTCCCCTCTTTGTGCACCTCAGTGGTTTCTGTGAAGCAGGGATAGGTGTGAATTTTAAAGTAGTCAGACACTGCCAATTAATTCCCTGTGCGATAAGACAGAAAATGTCTTAATTATATATATAAATTAATTTGTGATTTTTTGTTAATAATCCCTAAACCTTTACGTTCACAACACCATTGTTCTCTCCGTATTTTTGTGAATGCCCCTTTGCTACTAGTCTGGCTTGTATCTTGTAATCTCTCTGTGCATGTTATACTTAACTTTGAAAGTTCACTTCCAGCCTATAGCTTTTCTTCCTGCGGGCAGTTCAGTAAGTGTCTGAGTCTTGTTATCACACATAGATTTCACTTAGAGCTCTCTGGGAAGCAGATTTAGACCCCTTAGACGAAGATGATTGGGACAGCTTGTTGGGTAGCTAAAGTAAATTAACTTCTAACCTATGGTTCCAACAAATACACATTTACATAATATACAAGGCCAAACTCACCCTGGTAAGACTTGCTAAAATCTGTAGCATAAGAGCAGAGAGTTGGGGAGGCCTGTTGCAGGATATTGTTGATACAAAAGTGTATATTTTTTCCTAGATTTAGTGAGCAACATGTATGTTATCAACGGATAAAGTGTACTTCATATGCTCTTCACATATGATAAATGCATCCTGTGATGTATCTTTGACTAGAAGGATCTATTTGTGTTGCAAAATTTTAGAAGACTAAAATCAGGGTTGCTGACTCTACCAGAATGTCTGTAAGACTCCCGAAATTCTCCCGCAAGTGACTTGAGGCCTGTGGTTTCGTGGAAGCAACAGGGCTTTTTACAGCACTCAACAGGTAACACAGGGCCCCTACGGGAGCCCTGTAGGACCAAATCTCTTACTGAATGACAGTATACAGTCACTGCCATTCAAGAAAAAGGGATTTGGTCCTACAGGGTTCCCATAGGAGCCCTGTATTATTAGAGGTCACGTGCCCGCAGAACAGATGCCGCCCAGGGGAAAGAGGGAGAGCCTCACATTGGAAGCGCCGTAGAGGAAGACAGAAGACATCAGAGGTAAGTAAAAAAATAACTGGTCTGACTGGAGGGTGGGATTTAAGGGGGAGATGGAGGCTGGTAATAAGGGGGCAAATGGAAGCTGGCAATGAGTGGGCAGATGAAGGCTGGCACTGGCATTTGGGGGCAGACATGGAGGCTGGCACTGGCATAGGGGGCAGATGGAGGCTGGTTTTGGCAATAGGGGGCAGATGGAGGCTGGCTCTAGTACGGGGCAGACATGGAGGCTGGCCATAATAATAAGGGGCAAACATGGAGGCTGGACATAATAATAAAGGGCAGACATGGAGGCTGGCCATAATAATAAGGGGCAAACATGGAGGCTGGACATAATAATAAGGGGCAGACATGGAGGCTGGCCATAATAATAAGGGGCAGACATGGATGCTGGACATAATAATAAAGGGCAGACATGGAGGCTGGCAATAATATTAAGGGACAGACATGGAGGCTGGCCATATTAACAAGGGGCAGACATTGAGGCTGGACAAATAATAAAGGGGCAGATATATGGAGGCTGGACAAATAAACAGGGGATATGATATATGGATGCTGGACACAATAATAAGGGGCAGTCATGAATGCTGGACAAATAATAAAAGGGCAGATATGGAGGCTGGACGTTTAAACGGGCCGACATATGAAGGCTGGACAAGTAATAAGGGGCAGACATATGGATGGCTAATTTATTACAAGAGGCATGCACTAGACTCGCCATCTGGGCATGCCAGATACACCCACTTTCCCCAGGCACACTCACTGGGCGGTACAAGCCACACCCCTTTTACCAGGCCATGAAAATTTGTCCCTCTTTACAATTTTCAAATGTTGGGAGGTATGCTGGATGGAGGTTCTGGATGGGATTAGGAACAAGAAGAAGACGGAAGAATACGCAAACTGGGAGTGGAACATAGTAGTGTGTGTCCTCTAGTGGTCAGAAAATGAAATATATTGGGCATATTCAGAGATCCATTTTTTAAAGGTACGCAATTATATGCATGGCCTGAGCAAGAAAACACCCACCAGCAACCCCGACACTCCCCTCTCCCGGACATGCGGTCAGTGACTTACGAGTCCATAGACCACTCTGATCTATCCGTGTGTACTTACATGCGTATATGTGCTCCGTCCCTGTGATTCTTGATAACCGCTCCTCCATGCATTCATTTAAATGCCCGCACCCATTTTTATGTAGCTTTTCCCGTAGATCGGATTTCCTTGCATATGTCTCCAAGTGCGATTCACATGTACATCCATTAGGCACTTCCATTTGTATAGTCAACATAAACTACGTACATAAAGTTACTACACAAGCGCAGTTGATCTGATCCTAAAACTTGAACTTCCCTTAAGAACGGATCTCTGAATACGGCCCTATGTCTCAATAAAATCTGGTGTCTTAATCAGATTTTCTAAACCTTCTTAGACAGAGGCTAGTGAATGGTTTACCTCCACACAATGTATTCAACAGACAGCGATAGTTCAGACTCAGAGCATTGTCTGGAACTTTAAATGGCAGAGGCAGGAATGAGAACTGGTGCCCCCAACCCTGATCAGGTAACCTGGTTAATATACAGTTATACTGTAGATTGCATTTATTATGAAGCAATTATAGTCCTGATCCAGACTTACAAGTGAATTCTGTACACCAGTGTATATAAGTTATGCACATAACAGGAAAATGCACTCCCCCCTCCTTCTATTATCAGGTATGGAACTTAGATGACTTACTTGTCAGCTGGGCCAGGTATGGAAGTACCTGGCCCAGCTCATGCTGTACGATTGAAATGCCTCGCCCCACCAACAATGTGAATAATCGATTGTAAAGAGTGTTGTCGTGCCCTGACATATGGAATGCAGAATGTATGGAAACAAATTCTGTTTGTTCACGGTTCCAATACATAATGTCTGGTGTGCAGTATGATTACAGAGCCGAGATATGCACGCCACTTGCGTAATTCAGTTATGTATTTCCTAAAAGAAAATCATCAATCTGTCATTGCATTAAATAAGCAATTAGAGGTGATTTGTGTGATTTAAATATACTCCTAAGAATGACATACATTTTGTATATACCATGTGTTTTTTTATGTGCTACTAATAATATCCTCTTGATTCTCTTAAGGTGCCGATATTGTTAAGGATGATGGAATATACTCAAGATACTATATATCTAATGTAAATAATGGAAGACACAGCTTAAAAGTCCGTGTAGAAAATAATGACAACAAATGCCGCTTGTCACTTCCTCGAAATCGTGCTCTCTATATGCCAGGATATGTGGAAAATGGTAGGAACCAAGGGCTTGATTCAGACTTAAGAAGGAGCTTGAAATATAGAAAGGAAAAGTAACTCCTGGGCTAAACCATGTTGATTTCAGGGGAGTCATATTTCATCTGTTGCAAAAAGTATTAGAATTGAGAGGTGATGTTTCCTAGCCCAAGTCTAAATAACAGTCTAACAGTAATGCTGGTCAATATCTGTGTGCAGTAAGCAATTCAAAGATATATCTCTGCATGCAAAGAATACAAGTAACTTGACTCCCCCTGAAATCAACATGGTTTTGACCAGGAGTAACTTTCCTCTCTTAATTTCAAGCTCCTTCTTAGGTTTGAATCAGACCCCAAATACTCATCTTTGTATCAGTGGTTAGTCTTCTACAATGCATAAGTAGATAAGCTATCCCTATTCTTTCCTGTCCCTATTCCTATTGGTCATGCTTTATATTCCCTCCCTCTGATATTTAAGCTGTCCTTGTTAAACTCTTGACCACACCTTCATCTGCTTTTTATATACAATATTACAACTGGTCAAAGCAAAAACAAAAATATTTATGATTGATAATTTTTTTAATGTGAACCAGTTACTGGCCCGTATTCACAGTACCGGACGTATAACATATACGTCCGGTGTTTCGCGATTTTTACTACTGTGCATGCGTAGTAATTTTTTTACGTAGATTACTTAAAAAAATGACTACGCATGCACAGAAGTAAAAAACGCTAAACACCAGACGTATATGCTATACGTCTGGTACTCTGAATACTGGTCAGTATAGCTAAATGCTATACTGTTCCGTCCTCATGGAGATCTGTCTGATGGGGTGGACTTTGCTATCCACATGGCAAGACCCCGCATTGAACGTCAGGTTTACCATGCTATTATGGCAAAAGGGGCTGAATTAGGATTATCCGCACAGATCTGCTATCATACGGAGTCAGATCTGTGCGGTAAACTCTTAAGTGTCCATACCTCCACACATGGCAGAGTGGAATGACAGTGATGTTTACTCCCCTCCTCTGTGTGTAACAAATAGACCCCCACACAGACCCGCGGGGGGGTCTGAATAGGGTCCATAGAGTTTATAAATTACATTAAAGGAACAAATTAATATTATACTTGTTATATAGCAATATAAATAATGAAAACCACTATTTCATTTCAAAGCATAAGAAGACATTTATTTCTTTTTTAGGTGAAGTTTTCAGGAATCCACCAAGACCTGTAATCAGTGATGAAGAACTTGATGTTGGCTTGTTTAGTAGAACATCATTGGGTGGCTCTTTTGTGGTATCTGGAGTCATTCCAGGAGACAAACAAGACGTCTACAAACCAGAGAAAATAACAGATTTAGAGGCAAGGATATCTCCCAACACAATTCAATTAATTTGGACGGCAACTGGTGATGATCTGGACCTGGGAACAGGTAAGAAATATATGAGTCATGAGGGAGAAATCCAAATTTCACGATGAATCTAGCTGAAACATATCCATACTGACCCCACCGACATTACAAACTTTTTTTGTTTTATGGTTATTA
Source organism: Limnodynastes dumerilii (assembly GCA_011038615.1). Classification (NCBI taxonomy): domain Eukaryota; kingdom Metazoa; phylum Chordata; class Amphibia; order Anura; family Limnodynastidae; genus Limnodynastes; species Limnodynastes dumerilii. The sequence continues at coordinate 84,720 of WWET01001080.1, read as the reverse complement.
TATAATAATTTCTTTAGATTTCTGCATAGCAGTTTGATACGTTTAGAATTAGCCTTGGATGAATAATGCCTAATTTATTGGCTTATCATTATAATCACTAAATTCTGTGATTAGGCAAAAGTAGAAAAAAAAAAACAGTATAACCACCTATAAGGGTGGGCAGCTCAAAGGGACCCAGACAAAGTTGATATTGAGTTTGGTGTTATGGCACATGATTCTATAAAGAAAGATGTAGCCTAAACTTAAGGCATTAGCAAGAAAAATGGCTGCACTTTTATTCAACAAATTAAATATATGCAAGTGTATACATAAATATAGGGGTGCAGCCAAGGGCCAAAGTGACCACTTTGCAAATACAAGGAACAAAAAAGGTCCGGCGCTCCAAACATACATTAAATAACACTATGTGTCAGCACATAAATAAAAAGGAGGTTTAGTTCACAATATAGCTATATTGGTTTAAACTCACCTGCCCAGCGTCAAGGCACCTCCTGTAGATAAGTCCCTATCCATTTAGTGTGGGCCTGATTCTCAATTACGAATGTTATGGGACTTACGCACGGGTCTGCGCAAGTGCACACAAGATGCTATACTACGGATCCGTACAAGGGGGGTCATTTGCCAGCTTAATCATGGGGCGATGCTAATTAAGGACCATATTCACACCTAAGAGTGAGTTAAAGTGTATATATAAATATAGTGGTGCAGCCAAGGACCAAAGTGACCACTATGTAAATACAAGGAAACATACATACATGGAACGCCGGACCTTTTTTGTTCCCTAAACTTAAGGCATTCCCTAAGATCCTACAAAAATAACATAACAGGTGGGAATCACTGTAGTGTGGGCCTGATCCTCAATTACGAATGTTATGGGACTTACGCACGGGTCTGTGCAAGTGCACACAAGATTCTATACTACGGATCCGTACAAGGGGGGTCATTTGATTTTTGCCAGCTTAATCATGGGGCGATGCTAATTAAGGACCATATTCACACCTAAGAGTGAGTTAGGTGCGGACAGATCTGCACCTAACCCACTTGTGCAGCCCCTAACCCGTCACCTATTTTTAGGTACCTTATGGCACTTAAGAGCGCAATAGGGCTACCTTATCTTACTGTGCATATTTTCCTTCTTAATAAGGAAACTACGCACGGACAATGCCTCTCCCACTTCTAATTAAACACTCCCCGAGGTGGCATTAGGCTGCCTCTTTCTAGCAAAACTAATCCGTGTGGTCTTTAAAGACCGCACAGAGGCAATCTACATACATAACTGGCACGTAGATTTCGTAAATGTACTACTGCGCATGCGCAGTAGTTACATTCTGAAAATTACGCACCTAAGAAGCCGGAGCTTCCCCAGAGATGTTAGGGTAGGGTTCTGGACACGTATGTATGCACAAGAGAGGGGTCTGATAGGGGAGTGCACTCCCCTCTTCTGGATATCTGTTTGTATGGAAAATGCATGGAGATCTGGATCAAGGAACAAAAGAGAGGTCCAGCGCTCCAAACAAACATTACATAACACTATGTGTCAGCACATACATAAAAAGGAGGTTTAGTTTACAATATAGCTATATTGGGTTAAGCTCACCTGCCCAGGGTCTGATAGGGGAGTGCACTCCCCTCTTCTGGATATCTGTTTGTATGGAAAATGCATGGAGATCTGGATCAAGGAACAAAAGAGAGGTCCAGCGCTCCAAACAAACATAACATAACACTATGTATCAGCACATACATAAAAAGAGGTTTAGTTCACAATATAGCTATATTGGGCTTCGATCAAAACTGCGAATTTACGTGTATACCACACGTAAATTCGCTGAAAAACGTAGTTCAGGATCTGCCCCAATGCCTCTCCCACTTCTAATTAAACACTCCCCAAGGCGGCATTAGGCTGCCTCTTTCTAGCAAAACTACTCCGTGTGGTCTTTAAAGACCGCACAGAGGCAATCTACATACCTAACTGGTACGTAGATTTCGTAAATGTACTACTGCGCATGCGCAGTAGTTACATTCTGAAAATTACGCACCTAAGAAGCCGGAGCTTCCCCAGAGATGTTAGGGTAGGGTTCTGGACACGTATGTATGCACAAGAGAGGGGTCTGATAGGGGAGTGCACTCCCCTTTTCTGGATATCTGTACATATGGAAAACGCATGGAGATCTGGATCAAGGAACAAAAGAGAGGTCCGGCGCTCCAAACAAACATTACATAACACTATGTGTCAGCACATACATAAAAAGAGGTTTAGTTCACAATATAGCTATATTGGGCTAAGCTCACCTGCGCAGCGTCAAGGCACCTCCTGCAGATGAGTCCCTATCCATCTGCTATATGTGTACTCAGGAGGTCTGCTATTTGAACAGTGTGCAGCGGCCATTTTGTGAGAGGGGTCAGGCTCCTAAAGTGAAACTAGCAACAGTAACAAGAAAACACAGGCCGCACTTCTAATTCAATATATGAAATGTGTGCAAGTGTATATATAAATAGAAAAGTGCAGCCAAGGACCAAAATGACCACTGTGTAACTACAAGGAACAAAAGAAAGGTCCGGCGCTCCAAACAAGCATATAACACTATGTGTAAGCACATACATGAAAAGGAGGTTTAGTTCACTATATATATATATATATATATATATATTGGG
>WWET01001080.1:32148-44491 GCA_011038615.1 Limnodynastes dumerilii | reverse complement strand
TCATTTGTATTAGTAACTTGTGTCATTTGTATTAGTAATATGTGTCATTTGTATTAGTACCTTGTGTCATTTGTATTAGAAGTTTGTGTCATTTGTATCAGTAGTTTGTGTTATTTGAATTAGTAACTTGTGTCATTTGTATTAGTAACTGTGTCATTTGTATTAGTAATTTGTGTAATTTGTATTAGTAATTTGTGTAATTTGTATTAGTAATTTGTGTAATTTGTATTAGTAATTTGTGTAATTTGTATTAGTAATTTGTGTAATTTGTATTAGTAATTTGTGTAATTTGTATTAGTAATTTGTGTAATTTGTATTAGTAATTTGTGTAATTTGTATTAGTAATTTGTGTAATTTGTATTAGTAATTTGTGTAATTTGTATTAGTAACGTATGTCATTTGTATTAGTGACTTGTGTCATTTGTATTAATTACTTGTATCATTTGTATTAGTAATTTTTATCATTTCTATTTAGTTATTTTTGTCATTTTTATTAGTAATTTGTATCATTTGTATTAGTATCTTGTTTCATTTGTATTTGTAACTTGTGTCATTTACATAGTTGATGAGGTTGAAGAAAGATACCAGTCTATCAAGTTCAACCTATTTTGATCTCCTCCAATCCCAATCTTTATATTTGAAGTTAATCCATATGAAGCAACCTCCAAACTGTTGCAATCAGAAAATAAATAAATAAATATCCCTGCTGACCCAAGATGGCTGTCCTATTTCTCCATTTCTCCACTACTGTCCTTCTTTTAAATTTGTGGTCCTGGTAACCCTGGATGTCCTTTTCTGCTAAAAATTTATCTAATTCTTTCTTAAACATATCAAGTGAATCTGCCATCACAACCTTTTCTGGCAGTAAATTTCACATCCTGACTGCCCTTACTGTAAAGAACCCTTTCCTTTTCTGGTTGTGAAATTTCCTTTTCTCTAACCTTAGTGGGTGCCCCCGTGTCCTGTATACAGTTCTTGGGATAAAAAGTAGTAATCATATCTCCTCTTAGACTCCTCTTTTCTAAAGCAAACATGCCCAAACTGGATAGCCTTACTTCATAGTTCAATGACTCCATACCCTTTATAAATTTTGGCGCCCTTCTCTGAAGCCTTTCTAGTTCCAAAATGTCTTTTTTATGGATTGGTGCCCAGAATTGAACTGCGTATTCGAGATGAGGCCTTACCATTGATTTATATAGTGGCAAAATTACACAGTCTTCCCTTGTATCTATGCCCATTTTTATGCATGCCAATACTTTATTGACCCTTGCATTTGTATTAGTAATTTGTATCATTTGAATTGATAACTTCTGTTATTTGTATTTAGTAACTTGTATCATTTGGGACCAGATTCAGAGATAGAAAATAAGAGAGGAAATTTTCTCCTGGGGAAAAACCATGTTGATTTCAGGAGAGTCATATTTCATCTTTTGGAAACAGTATTAGAGTTGAGGGTGGTGTTTCCTAGTACAAATCTAAATAACAGTATAAAAGTAAAGCTGATCAATATCTGTGTGCAGTAAGCAATTCAAAGCTATATTCCTGCATACAAAGATTAGAATTAACTTGACTCCCCCTGAAATCAACATGGTTTTGCCCAGGAGTAATCTTCCTCTCTTATTTTCAATCTCTGAATCTGGTCCTTGAATTTCAAGCACAAGTTTTGAAACATGTCATGATTCAGCATAGGAAAGAGAACAGTATGGATGTGTGCAAATGCTTCCAGACACACATATGTAATTCTGCTGATAACATTATCTAATCATTGCATGTAAAGCTACTGTAAAATTTATAGTCACACCACATTAACTTCAAAGAAGACTTCATTGCTGGCAACATGACATCATACGGTTATCAACTTACGATTAGTCGAGGGCTACCTTAACTTTTCACGTGCGTATGATAGTTTACACAAGGCACTCCTTCCTGTGAATCAGTCCTAACTCTATAGGAATTTCCCATAGCCTCACATGGGTACAGCTCATTTGCATGAAGAGCCTTGCCTTTCTAACCATGAATGCAGGACTCATTCCATGGTGATGTGTGCATCAGTTCTAAGTCTGTTGTCTGTGTTTGTAAATCAGTCGGCCATGATTTCCGTGCGTATATTTGGGTTCTTGGCATGCACAGTTTAACTGATCGTAAAAATACGCACAGAGATTCTGCACTTACTTAAAAGTGAATACGATCCTTTAAATGGTGTTTAAATCAGTTAAATAGAAAGAAGGCAGACAATATATACATACAACAATATTCAGCTCTCGTAGACAATTTTCAGTAGACAGTTGTAGGTGATCAGAATTTGGAACCATTAATAACATTTTAATGTGTCTTTAAAATTGCTGTCACACATTTAACTATTCATCATTTCTTGTAGTTTATCACAAGTCCCCAAATCTTATATGCATGTTGAGATTAAGGGGTCTATAATGAAAAATACACAGCAACATGACAGGATCACACAATTGACCATGCCAAATTGCTTCGAATCAATGTAAACATAACCCTAAATGTTTCCATACAGTTTCTCAAATATAGTTAATATCAATTATATTTTATAAGTAGAATTGTTAGTTATTACAGGAAATCCAATGTCAGCCTAATGATTACTGTCCATGCTCTCTTGTTCTGTTATCAGGCACTGCAGAAGCTGGAGGACAGTGGCAGTGGTTGCTCCCATAAAATGTAATGCCTCGATAAACTTTCTTGGATGTCACATGACAGATAAAACAATCCAATAGCCTAATTAAAGGATGGGCCTATAATTAATTATAGCAGACCACAAAATATTATAAGCAAACAAAGAAAACCCGCACCAGCTCATTTATATGATTATAAGGCAAATTAGCCCAGAAAAAGGTGCTACTCTGGTCTCAGAAAAACTTTAGAACATATACTGAAAAAAGGGTCACATAAGTACCTGTATATCCAGAATGAAACTTAAATAAGTGCACTCATATATGTTTAAGAGACAGAATCTACATGTTTAGCTAAAACTTACAACTTTAATATCATCTCGCTAAAAGCAATAAAGAGCTGACATACAGGACGAAAATATGAAAAAACATACATGTGCAAATATCAGGAATAAACATTTTATATCAAATCTCAAAAAACAAGAAAATATATATAAATCCAATAATTAGATACAGGAGATCACCGCACCCTATCTATAGTAAAAAGAAATCCCTTTAAGAACAAACTTGTGGCCTCATGGCCAGTGCTTCACACTTCCATGCTGTATCCTTACCCTACACTATCTGAATAATGGTGCCAGCATCTCCTGGTATACAAATAATATTATATAATTTACCTTGCAATAGACCTAAGGGTTGAAACACGATGGTGATACTATACTGTTTTTTCCTGTATCCCAAAACTCAACCAGTGGTTTGTGAGAACCTTGCAAGACGAAATAGATGTTTTAAATTATAAAAATTTTAGTCACTATCATAATGTCTATAAGAGATTATAAGTATGTTTTTATGTTTGCACTTATATTTTGAAATAAAAAGTAACTGCACTTAGAACTCTATGATCTTTCTTGTCATAACCGCCTCCATGATTTTGGGAAACCCAGAGATGAGGCTAAGGAGAGGTGAGAAAATCATTCATTAGCAAAGAGCTTACAACAGCTTTGCTAATGAAGGATTTTCTCATCCGCTTGCTTGTTACGTCCTAACCAACGATTTATTGTTAATTAAGTGCAACAAATATATCTTTTTTTTCTCTTCTGACTTTTTTAGGGTTACACCACCCTAGTTTTGTCTGCGATTATTCAATCTATCTGTGGATTTTCATAGTCCATCTTTTCTTAACCACCACATTACTTTAAGATACCATTTCTTATCTAATAAGCACTCATCCTGTGTTTGTTCTAGTATTAATGCATAGAGAGAGACACAACAATAGAGACCAGTAACGGGAATATGTCTGTAAATGATTTATGAACTGCTCCAAAGGCACTGCATTCATTAAAAAGGAACAATCCTCCCATAAACGATTACATTGCACAAATATAAACACTGGACAACTAAACTGTGAGTAAACAGTGAACTTGTATTTGGGCATTACTATACCAGACCAGTTCTGAAAAGTTTGGAGTACTGTGTTTATTGGACATTATTTGGTTTTTAATGGTTTACACCTCCAGCACCTAGACACTGTTGCTAACTGTGTTATTTTGAACTTGAGGAATATTTCTTTTGTGTATTGGTATCTTCAGGCTGTAGGAGGTAGAGTGCTTGTGTTTGTTGCAAATACTTGTTGTTTGCAACAGATGTTTTCATATTTAACACACAAGTTTACCTAGAAATTTTAGTCATGATTTAGCATAGTTAGCAGAGAACCAGAAACTCAAACACTCGCACAGGGAACAAAGTAAGGACTGAGGGTAGGCACAGGTACAAGGTCTGGAGGAGGAGGAGGTAGGAGAGCAAGGGGAAATATTCAGGAATCGCAGGAACTTAAAGCCAAACAGGAGGACACGAAGGTAACTTCTAGACAAACTAAACACTATGACTGGCAACAAGATCTTCAACTGCCAGCAATAAATAGGGAGTGCCGACATCTGATTGGCCAGTGCCTACCCCACCCATAACTCAGTCCAGAGTGTTCTGGCTGCTATACAACCACCAGAACACTTCAGACAAGTGAAAGGCCACAAAAAACGTGGTATGGCATGTCGAATATAGAGAATGTTTACATGCTGTCACGTTTAGCGTGACGGCATGTAACAGTTAATAAGAGTACAATATAATTTTTGTAAAAGATGCACAAGAGAGATTTATTCTGCTAAGTATGCTGACAACAGGCCAGGACATAGCAGTAAGCAGAAGCAATTCTGATCTCTTGGAGGCGGTAGGTATGTAAATAGTACAGTAAGGACTATTACGTCCTATCCTGACTTCCACACCGTCCACATTTTAGAAAGTAACTGTGTGGAAATCTTAAGGTAGATTCCTACAAGGGTATGTCTGTAACAGCAAGGGGAGGCATGTCTGTAATAGCAAGGGGAGAGGACTCCCCCTTGCCCATATGGTAGTTAGGATACTGCTGAGCTATTAGCAAATCTTAGTACAAATCTTCATAATTTCAATCAGCAATGCAACTGTCACAATAATTGTTTATTGTATATAGAAAGCTTGGTTTCCTATTCATTAAACTACATTCTGACCTATTATGTTTCAATTATTATTATAAAATAAAAAATTTAGATTGGTCCCAACCTAGGCACATAACAATTATTTCCCATTGTAAGGACTTTCCGGGTTTACCTGTTGAGTACCGGAGTAGTCCACGAGAGAAGAGAACGAGGAGAAGGTAAGAGGAAAGCCTGCCTGAGGTGCACCGTCCCGCAGCGCTTCCTAACACCCATTGGACAAAGTTTTATTAGTTTATTAGAGGAAATAATGCTAGAAACAAATCTAATAAGCCATTTGTTTTATTTACTGCCAAAAAAACTAAAAATAGTTTGTAAGATTAAGAGGGCAAAGAATCAATAATATATCCTTTAGAAATGGAAGGCTGAGGCTCAGGGTAGTTTTAGGGTTGGCTACAGGGAGGTGATGGAGCCTAGAAGGGGAGACTTAGGGTTAGGCTATGGGGATGGAGCCTAGAAGGGGAGACTTATGGTTAGGCTGTGGGCAGAGATTGAACCTAGAATGGGAGATTTAGGATTGGGCTGTTGGGAGGGGATGGATGGGAAAAGGTGGGACTTTAGGTTAAGCTGTGGGGAGGGGATGGAGCCTAGAAGGGGAGATTTAGGGCTAAGCTGTGGGAAGGGGATGGATCGCATAAGGATAAGGTTAGTGTCAGGCTACGGGAAAGGAAGGGTTAGGGTAATGAAAGGGATAGAGTTAGGGTGAGAACTAGCAGAAGAGTTGGGATTGGGAAAATAGATCGGGGTTTACCTGTCTGCAGCGGGGCAGGAAGTTTCATTTCAGGTCCGTCCTCATAAATGGGCTGTTGAATCTGGAGAACCACACACTGATGTTAGGGCTTTACTTAAAACGCTGAAAGCATTATGCTTTCTGTATTTATGTAAATAGCATTTTCCATTTGTCACCATAGAGTAAAAAGGAAATGCAATATGCAAAGAACAGAGGAGAAAGCTTTGGTGTCTCATCTGTTACCTGCTATGGCAAATGGTAAAATCAGGGTTACCGACTCTCTCGGAATATCCCTAAAATTGCACAGTTCTCTGGTATTCCAGGAGAGCAGACAAAGCTCCCAAAAATCCTGTCCCCTGCCTGTTATTACACAAATCCCAAATGTTACTAGGGATTAGGGGAGGAAATTAAGTGATTTTCATCATCAAACCCTGCAATTTGCATAAATAGTGTCATTAAGCTTTGCACCCATAATGACATCTATTTCTTCTCCCCGAAATCTCCAAAGAAATAGCAAAATTAGTTGTGCAAATTAGTTTAGTTTCATACTTTTAGATAGAGCCCTAAAACATTTGTTATGGAATAGCTTTGGGGTTGTTTTTGGATTGTTCAGTCTTTGAGGGTTTCTGGTTTGCAAATTTGTTCTACTGTTTCGATTCTTTGCAAATCACTTTAAGCATATTACTGTTGTGTTATTTTAGTTTGTACTGATTGCTGTGTTAATGATTGATGTATGCTGATGTGGGGATCTTATGCTATAAAGTCTGACAGATAAAGTCATGTGACTGTAACTTTCCTGGCACCTTATTATAGTTCCTTCTTCTTCCTGCATGACTTACTAGAAGCAAATAAATTTCAAAAAGGTAAACAATTCAGTATCAAGTTAAGAAATTGTAGTAGCAGTAAAGGAATGACTGCTGTGGACATAGTCTGCCAGAAAGGAGGAAAAACCAGCAGGAGTGTGCTAGAAATCAGTTTGGTTCTTCTCCCTGGCAACTTAATCAGAGAATAGTCAGTCTAAGGGCCAGATATACTAAGCTGCGAGTTTGGAAAAGTGGAGATGTTACCAACCAATCAGAGGCTAGCTGACATTATCTAGTATGAAATGGGAAAGTGAGAGCTAGAATCTGATTGGTTGCTATCTGCAACATCTCCACTTTTCCAAATCTGCAGCTTAGTAAATCTGGCCCTTACTGTTATGGCTACCAGGGGACAATACCAAGATTTAGAGGTCAGGTCAGATAGCTTAGCTTATATAATAGACCTCTGAACAGAAGCCATTCCCTTTACTCCTTTTGTCTGCTCATTCTGGTGATAAGATTGGTCCGTACTGAGCTTTGGACATTCAGGTATCCATTACTTTTTTTTTTTTTTAGATGTTGAGGTTACTATCAGGTCAACTGAGACTACTAGCCCTTTTTAGAATGTATAAACATAGAGGCAAAGCCATCATAGACAGACTAGTGAAGATGAGAATAAGTAGCAAGCTCAGAAAGAAGCAATTCCTTTTTATGAAGTACTCTGCCGATCAGGGGCGTAACTAGAACTTTGTGGGCCCCACAGCAGAATTTTGTTAGGGGCCCCCTAACTCTGAACTAATATATATAGTACAGGTGCAATGGGGTGATTGCTGGGCCCCTTAAGCCACTGGGCCCCACAGCAACTGAACCCATTGAACCCCCGGTAGTTACGCCCTTGCTTCTCACCACTCCTATTTCAAATGAAAGAAGACAGGGAAGTCCTTTGTCCCTTCTAACTTTTGCACTAGCTATCGAACCTCTGGCGTCTAAAATACGCTCCTCTAGTAGTTAGGTATTAGAAGTGGTGAAACCAAGCATAAACTCTGTTTGTTCGCTGATTATTTACTGCTTTTCTCATCCAGCCCAGAGACCTCTCTAGTAGAATTGTAATTAAGTTCAGTTTAAACTGTTTTTTTTATGAATAACAGCAACAAAGAATCCATACATGTACAGATTCAAATTATTGAATTAGATAGCATTATAAATAATATATACAGTAGAACAAGACTTGCACCTAGATATAATGTAGTTTATAAAGTGTTTCCCAGAGACTTGTTTGTATCCAAGCATTGTTTTAGGCTTCAAACATTATTGCTTGTAGTAATTAATTTAGTATAGAATAGGGAAAAAGAAAGAAGGCATCGTAGTGTAGTAAAATTTAAAATACTTTTACTCAGAAAATATTTAAAAATGGTATGCGTACCACGAAAACAATTAAATACAACATTAATTTGTTATCTGCCCAGCAGGACCTTAACTCCTGTGTCCCTCATTTCAATCCAATTAGAATGTTGGGTATAGGTAGTGAAGTAAGTCCACCGATATGTAGCAGAATCCAAAAGGTCCAAACCAACGCGTTTCATCTGGGCTGTTAGGCCAGTAATGACTTCCTCAGCGATCGAATTAAATGGTTTCCAACAGTACTTCTATCTAAACGTCAACAAAACTTCCATTCTAATTGGCAATCCAAGATGATTACCTACTTGGGTACCTTCAGATTCCATCTTAATTCTCTGAATTTTTTTTTATTGTAATGCATTGCTTTTATTAACGCAGTTCTCCACCTTGATTAACAGGTGGTTGAGTTTTGAGTTTTCCTGACTGGGGCAGATTGCGGTTTTTAAGATGACTCTACAACCTAAATTAATGCATTTGTTTTGCTCGATCCTATATTTATGACTCCATTCGTATCTCTCGAGATTTCATCAATGTATGCTTTCTTATATTTAAAAAACCCAAACCTCCTAGACTAGTTTTTTCTAAAATGACACTTCCTAAGAATCTGGGAGGTATAGGCATTTCCAATTTGTTTAAATAGCAGGAGGCATGCCTGTTGTCCCAACTAAAGAATTGGTCCTTTCCCCATCTCAAAAAACCTGACATTAACATTGAGTCTGTTGCATACCCTGAATATTCCCCAATTGATGCAGTTTGGACTCCTAAACCTTTGCACCCCTCAGGTCCTTAAATGCTCTCTTCCACTCATGCTTTATTAAGAGTATGATATGAAATTGCCGGCAGATTAGAAGATTTTGTTTTCCCAACTAATAATCTTTCTATTTTAACTATTTAAAAATTCATACCTGATTGAAGTTGGAGATCCAAAGGTGTTCAACATCTCTCTGATATTATGTCTGGAAATGCATTACTACCCTATTAAACCCTTCACAATATATACAACTTTCCTTCTTGTTATTACTATGAATATATACATTTAAATCATTGTATTAAGTCAATCTCTAAGTCTCAAAGATCCGTCGATCCCCCTCCAGACCCTCTCAAATCTGAACTATCTTTATAAGCAGGAGGAAAGAGTACTAACATTTGGTATAAGTATATTATGCAGCCTCGACAGAGAGTGTGAAATAGATATAACAGCTGGCATCGGAATCAGACCTTGAGACCAGTTTTGCCATAGATAAATGGGAAATATATAATATTAGATTTAAACTGTCTAAATGCTTGAACCACACTGAAATCCAAGTAAATAGAATGTATCTTACATGGTTAAGTTTCACAACATTTTACCAAGTCAATCGAAATACTGCTGGCGTGGATTTAATGATATAGGGGATAATTTTTCTATATTTTTGAAATGCCCCTCTATTCGACCAATTTGGCTTTCTATTTTTGATCTAGCTAAGAAGGTTCTTAATTTTATCTCCTACCCCAGATGTGGCTTTATTCCACTATTTTCCCTCAGCAGATCCTGCCCACACTAGGTATGTTTTAAGCCACATATGCATTGCAACTAGGGTGGCCATAGCCCAAAACTGGAAAAACAATGACCTTAAGCATCTAAAATACACTAAAATACACTACAATTTCCTTATGAAAACAGAGGGTATCCCTTATTCCACATCAATCTCATCCCTTATCATTAGATGGTTTGCGTGTAACGAATTTGTCCTTTCCTCTTTAGACACACAGACCCTATGCCATTTACCCTTAATGAATAGATCAGTCTAGTTCCTTGTGCTACCACTGTGTCTGTTCAGCCAGTGCTCTTGCTTTTACTTGCTATGCTTATTTATAATTGCTCTTTACATATTGTGTAACATTTTAAATTATGGTATTTATGGTATCATAATCTCACTTTGATAATGTACGTCCCCTCCCTTTTTTATGTTTTTTCTTTTACCTTCCCTCCCTTCTATTTTTTCTGTACACTCTTCTCCCCATTTTATTTCTTAGTGAAAATTCAATAAAAACTATTATTGGAAAAAGAAATAAACAGTGGCTAAGTGACAGAAAACTCTTCAAACATAACACCGCCATCCAGAAGACTCTATCTTTAGCATCAATGTTTACAATCATTTCAAAAGAAATGATTTGGTGACAAAGGCCCTGATCCAGACCTACGTTTCCATTACGTTTCATCGCGTAGAGTATTTACGCTAGTGTATTTTCTACGCACTCCCCACACTCGTATGTACTTTGGCCGTTTTACGCTTGCCAAACCCTACCTTAACTTTTCACAGCATAAGTTCTGATGTGTGTAATGGCTACACGTACGTACCTGCCTAAGCACGCCCATACTGTACGATTTAAAAGCCTCACCCCGCCTCCAAAGCATAATTACGGGTGTCATATGGTTGGCACGCCACTTCGTACGTAATTACGCAGTTGAACCTAGGCTGGTACGTACGTTCAGAGTTACGTGGCATAACATCTGCAGCGTGCATGCACAGTACATACAAAACAGCATTTTTACGTCAGCGGCTAGCATAAATACGCTAGCTTACTTAGCTCTGGATCTACCCCAAAGTTTCAACAGGGTGTCCATATAACTGAAAATAACACAAGAACAGCTCAGAATAGAAAACCGAACGTCTCATAGACTTGAGGTGACCTAAATGACTGATTGGGCCTCACCCCACATCAGTCAACATATAGTTAATATTGTTGCTGGGGTAGTAACATAGGGTGAGTTAGGACTGTAATTTCCCTCTCTATTGAATAACGTTTCTTTCCCTCCCATATATGGTAGGATGTATATTACTAACTAGTTCATTGGCTCAAAAAATATGTGAAGAGAAGTATCTGTTTGAAGAGGTGGGGCCAGGGGTATTGGTTGGGGGTGAGGGCGCCTTTATTGATAACTATTATAATCACATTAAGTTTCCTGATGTGACATCCCTCCTGCTATACAGTAGCAAAAGAAATGGCTGCGCTTCTATCCAACAAATTAAATATGTGCAAGTGTATATATAAATATAGGGGTGCAGCCAAGGACCAAAGTGACCACAATGTAAATACAAGGAACAAAAGAGGTCCGGCGCTCCAAACATACATTAAATAACACTATGTGTCTGCACATAAATAAAAAGGAGGTTTAGTTCACAATATAGCTATATTGGGTTAAGCTCACCTGCCCAGCGTCAAGGCACCTCCTGTAGGTGAGTCCCTATCCATTTGCTATATGTGTACACAGGAGGTCTCTGCAGGCTATTCAAATGCAGGTAGTGTCTAGAGACCTCCTGTGTACACATATAGCAAATGGATAGGGACTCACCTACAGGAGGTGCCTTGACGCTGGGCAGGTGAGCTTAAACCAATATAGCTATATTGTGAACTAAACCTCCTTTTTATTTATGTGCAGACACATAGTGTTATTTAATGTATGTTTGGAGCGCCGGACCTCTTTTGTTCCTTGTATTTACATTGTGGTCACTTTGGTCCTTGGCTGCACCCCTATATTTATATATACACTTGCACATATTTAATTTAGTAGATAAAAGCGCAGCCATTTCTTTTGCTACCTTAAGAATAGGCCTAAAACCTTATCATGGCACAAAAAATGTATTTAAAATTCTTAAAATTTCATAATGACATTCTACTGTAAATAAATAATAATATAGATAGAGTATAAATCAATTTTTGGGAATAGTGGCATGCTATAGAAGCAAGCAACTAAAATGTCTGTTTTTTTTTAGTCTGCCAGTATGCATGGAGTGTACTAGCTCTCCTGTATGGACAGTAATGTATGGTAGCCAGCAGACATTACTAATGCTGTTTTCCATAGGGCTGTTTTCTCCCAGACAGTTTCGAACCTCGATGAGGCATAGCAATCGATCTATGGAGCACCGAACACGGTGCTCTGAAAGGTAAGCCTGAAAACTACCCCAACTCTTCCCCTAATTCTAACCCTAACCCTCCCATTCCATTACCCTAACCTTCCCTTCCCCGCAGCCTGACCCTAACGCTCCCTTCCCCGCAGCCTGAACCTAACCCACCATCTCCGACAGCCTGACCCTAACTCTCCCTTCCCCGCAGCCTAACCCTGACCCACCATCTCCCGCAGCCTGACCCTAACCCTTCCCTTCCCTGCAGCCTAACCCTAATCCACCATCTCCCGCAGCCTGACCCTAACCTTCCCTCTTCCGCAGACTGACTCTAACCCTCCCTTCCCCGCAGCCTGACAATCACCAT
>WWET01001080.1:0-20669 GCA_011038615.1 Limnodynastes dumerilii | reverse complement strand
TTTTATTATTATTATTATTTTTTTGCAAGCCTGGCCGCCAGGCTTGCATATGTGAAGTAAAGGTCCCGTGCGTCCAGACACTGTGTATGTGGTGCTATGGCAACACAGCACCATTTTCAGTGTGTGCATGTGACTACAGTGTCCGGGAAGTAAAGGCCCCGCACGGGGCCGTGGTAGCCAGTACAAAGCTGCGGGGGACCTTTACTTCACATATGCAAGCCTGGCGGCCAGTGGCGCCAGGCTTGCAAAAAAAAAGTAAATGTGTGTGGAATAGGCGCGGGGCCCCCTAGGGACCCCTGACCCACAAGGCCATAGGTGGCCACCTATAAGGCCTATGCCATGGGCCGCCTATGGTAATAACATTTTCTATCAGGAATGCGTACATTGTTATATTATTTACTGATAGACTAATGCAACTTTAACATAGAAACATAGAAAGTGATGGCAGATAAGAGCCACATGGCCCATCTAGTCTGCCCATTTGTTTATTTAAACCTATACTGACCCTAGACCCTATTTACCCTCAATTTGGTTTACAATTTAGGATACCCTTATATTTATCCCAAGCATGTTTAAATTGTTCTACTGTATTGGCCTCAACCACCTCAGATGGGAGAATAGTCCATTTATCTATCACCCTTTCAGTGAAGTGATACCCTTATATTTATCCCAGGCATGTTTAAATTGTTCTACTGTATTGGCCTCAACCACCTCATATGGGAGAATATTCCATTTATCTATCACCCTTTCAGTGAAGTAATTTTTCTGCACATTTCCTTTGAATCTACCACCCTCCAGTTTGTATCCATGCCCTCGTGTTCTATTACACCTTTTCTTTTGAAAAATGGTACCCTTCTCTAGCTGGTCACAACCCTTGATGTATTTGAAAGCTGCTATCATGTCCCCCCTCTCCCTTCTCTGCTCCAAGCTATACATGTTTAGTTCCTCTCGCCTTTCTTGGTATTATTTGTTACAAAGGCCATGGATCATTTTAGTTGCTCTTCTTTGCACAGTCTCTAATGTATTTATGTCTTTCTGGAGATATGGCCTCCAGAACTGAACACAGTATTCTAGGTGAGGGCGTACCAATGACTTATAAAGGGGCATCACTACTTCTATCTTTCTGCTACTAATTCCTCTCCCTATTCAACTAAGCATCTGACTTGCCTTTCTCATTGCTTTGTTACATTGATTGGCTACCTTTAAGTCACTGGAAATAATGACTCCTAGATCCCTTTCCTCCTCTGTAGATTCTAATGTCATGCCATTCAATTCAAATAAATTTACTTAAAAAGGGATAGATATTACGAAATAAAATTTTAAAGTTAATTTTTTTGCATTGATATATTCATGCAGTTGATAAATTTCTACTTGTAGGTAACCCAATTCTGTGATGCAAGTAACCACAACATTGAAGCTCCCAATCTGCAAAACCAAAGGTGTAATTATAAAAGCACGTGGGAAGTCATAATGAATTCCACCGATATCAGTTCCACACCTACAAGACCTGAATTTACTGTTCCTGCCCCCACCTTTACACTGATGCAGTATTCAGACAGAGTAGTGACCTTAGTGCTAGATGTCTCAGGAAGCATGGGAAGTGTAAGTATACTCTCTTTCTAAATATATCTACCTATATAATGTTAAATAATTGTCCCTTCACATATACTGTATATGACAAGTATCATTATAGTGCTGTTGGTAGGGTTAGTGTTGTATCTGTATAATATACTGGATTTCAATGTGTTGTGTTCTTTTCCTTTTTTTTATTTTAAAATTATAATGCCAAATCCAGTGCTAATGATCCCAGGGGGATTAATTCTGCAAATATAACAATATACCCATTGTCATGTAAAATACATTATATGCATTTTAACATGTTGCGGCAAATGTTCTATGTTCAGTGCATTAAAAGGATAATCGCATTTGGCAGTAGACATAGTATAAGAGAAAATAAGCCCTCAAATCGACAATCAATTGGATTTCTTTGAAATTCACTCAGACAATAGATACAGTTTATATTTAAAACATTTTTCTGTAACATACAATACACTAATGTTACAGTAAGCAGCATATGAGATGATGTGACAGGGATCTGCTTCATAAATTATATCCTCTACTTAATAATAGTAGAAAAAGACAGTATTCTCCCATATTTAAATCTCATATTTAAATATATGCATCACATGAACTTTGCAATCATTGGAGGTGCCCTCATTAGCCACCCATATATGCCATGCACAGACATGGTTACTGGTAACACAAATGTGTGGAGTATTTTAGCATCCACCAGACTTCCAGAATGTGATCCTTTAATAAATGGAACTGATGACACAAAGATAGGTCACTTTGGGCCAAATTCACGGTTAATACCGCAAGTGAGGGCTTTTGCAAGCTGATTGTGTAAGTCCCATTGAAATTATTATCTGTGTATGCATGCACTAGATGTTATGCCACGGATCCCCATATGGACCGAACTCTGTTCCGTCTTCATGGAGATCTGTACGATAGGGCAAACCTCGCATGGCAAAACTCTTCAACAGAGACGCGGTTTGCCATGTAGATTAGGCATACGGGGCAGCGATAAGCAGATCTGTGCTGTGAAGTTAAGGTTGGGTTATGGACACGGAACCACAAAACAGAAGTGTCCATAGCTCCACACACGTTATATAATGTATATACTCATTCATTTCAGTATGGGCGCATTGGCCGGTTGTACCAGGCTGCAGATGTTTTCCTTATTCAAGTCGTTGAGACTAGTTCGTATGTTGGAATGGTTACGTTTTCAAGCGCTGCCTCAGTCAGTTCACAATTAATCCAAATCAAAAGTGAGGTAGAACGTCAAAAGCTAAAGGCTCTGTTACCAACAACAGCATCTGGAGGGACAAATATTTGCACAGGAATCCGGGCTGGTATTCAGGTAATTGTCATGTGTTGCAATTATATGTATTGTAATAATTATGTATACTTTATAGGGTCTTTAACAACCCAATAGTTTGGAATATCGGTATTCACAAAAACTTACCTTCTGTCTTGCGATGCACAATGTCGTTACTTTAGTAACGGTCAGGATCTTCAGTAATCAGCATGTATTAGGCCATTACTATTTCATTAACATGTATCAGGGCACTACTCTTTATTGCTTAACTATGGGGCATTACTCTTTAATGCTTAACTATCAGGGCAATAATCTTTAATGAGTAACTATCGGGGCATATCTCTTTAATTAACATTTATTCGGGCACTATTATTTAAGGGCAAACTATGAATGTATTATTGACAGTATATCAGGGACACATTAGTAAGGCTTTTAAGTAACATTAGCATCGGACATATTATTCATGGTGCAGCATGCCATTAACCCTTGGCATGCTGACACATAGTACTAAAAGGCAAAGTATGCCTTGCAATACATTGGGCATGCTGTGCTTTCTAGTGCTATATGCGGCAGTAAGCTAAGGGTTAATAGCATGCCGTGCATTGATTTATTTAATGTAAAATATATTTTATTTATTTTACATTGATTTAATTTTTTTTATAGTAAGGGGCACGGAGTGTGGCGATTTAAACTAAATCAACACACACACCATGCTCTTTTTTTGACGATTTTTAGGGGATTTTTCAGCGATTTTTTTTAGTAAATGTAGCTTGTTCCAAATCCCCCAAAAAATCACCAAAAAACGTCAATTTCATTAAAACCACCTTTAGTGAATTTACCCCACAAAGTGTGGAAAATGCCCACATTTTGTAATTCTGGGTCCTGCCCATTTAATTTTTTTTAATAGGAACACCCAGGGATGTATCTAGGCTTCCATGTGTCCCTGGAAAACTAATGGACCCCTCCTCCCTACCCAGTTCTGTTGTACAGCCCTTCTGATCTTCTTATGCTCTGGTCTGCTGCCATTCAAGTTGGGGCACTGGGCTCTGCTGTACAGCCTCTGATCTTTATCTATATGACAGGCAGTGGACTGGAACAAAAGATCATATTTACAGCTGAGCATGGAAACTGAGATTTTACCCCCTGGCCAGGTCCTGACGAGTGCTATCCTGGCCAAGGTGTAAGTACACTCATGGGTAATCCATTGAGATATGGCAAATCTAATGGTAAACACACTGAATTTACAAAACACAAACGCTAGTTTGGCACTAGAAAGTGAAAGTTATACTATCAATCTGAATATCCAGAAAGGATAGTGCTACCACTACGGCAAAAGGAAATAACTTGCAAGGAAGAGGGAAAAGGGTCGTATTCAAATAGGTGCACAAATATCCAAAATTGTTCCAATGTTACAAAATTACTTTATTGTTGCAAAATACAGCAAAACTTTTTTAAAAAGTAGCTACAATAATTACAAAAATGTTACATAAAATGCATGTCCGAACACTCTTCTATCAACCAAGCACCATAAATCACATGTGCATTGCACATTTTTTTCCTGCTCAATACCACAAACTAATCATCCCATACAGTGTCCTATAGTCCATCATCAATATACAGCAGAGGGAAACAATGAAGATGTAGCTCCTATAATATTAGTCACAAACTAACCCTGTTCTGAAAATAAAAATAAAACCGGAAAATAAAATAAAAGGCCACCTCAAAGTGGATCTTCACTTCGGTGAGCAGCTGTCTTTCCCTCATGACCGCAAGGTGCAACAGTGGAGCCGGCATACACAGAGCATTCACGTGGGGCAGGAATCCGGGTAAAAGATGGAGATGGACAGCATTGTTTTACAGTGAAATACGTGTCAGATGACACGCAGACCACCTGACAAGCGTTTCACTGTAACGCAACGCTGTCCGTCTCCTTCTCTCACCCGGATTCCTGCTCCACGTGAATGCTCTGTGTATGCCGGCTCCACTGTTGATAGATAGATAGATAGATAGATAGATAGATAGATAGATAGATAGATAGATAGATAGTATTTTGGTGTGGACATTGCTGTGAAACAATATAAATAAGAGGGAGACGAACATTTATTGCTAAATCTCTATCCCATGTGTCACTTTGCTGCTCAGGT
The DNA here is from genome assembly GCA_011038615.1 of Limnodynastes dumerilii. NCBI lineage: Eukaryota > Metazoa > Chordata > Amphibia > Anura > Limnodynastidae > Limnodynastes > Limnodynastes dumerilii. Next base: position 15,647 of record WWET01001080.1, on the reverse strand, counting down.
AAATAAAGCATCTGGTTCATCATATGGAACGGAAATATTATTACTCTCAGATGGAGAAGACAATTTCGATACCAAACTTTGTTTCCCAGAAATAATAAGCAGTGGAGCAATTATCCATGTAATATTCCTGGGAACTGCTGAAGAACCAAATCTGGTATATATTGCTGATACTACAGGTTAGTTCTACATCTTTGACGTATAATTGTTCTGCTACATAGCATCCAAAAAAGTAAACATTTTAATATATGTAATCATACAAATCAGTATAATGATTGTGAAAAAAAAGAAAATCTGTCCATTTTGTAAATGTGGCACAATCTGTCTGATTCTGCAGATTGGATAAATGCTTGCACCTGAGCCATTGGCCGATAAAGGACTGAATATGGCCATGATCTGAGCCATGATGTGCATGATCATTGGATGACCAGATGGTCGCTTATTCCTAGTACCAACTTCAGACATTCTTTTATACCTTACTGACTGCCTGTCTCTTTTACCACAGGAGGGTTAATCAGTTATCAGCAACATCTGTTAGTAAATAAATCTATTATTACTATATAGTAGTAATAAGTGTAAGTCCAATGCGTTTGGGCTCCTAGAACAGTGGCAGCAGAGAAGTTGGAACCCCACAATAACGTAACTCCTATGCAGGCAACAGGAGGTCACCCCCTCACTTGCAAGGGAGATACAATAGCAGGACTCTGCCTTAAGATTACTGCACCATCCCCATGTAAGAGCTAAAACCAGCCCTTACTGTACTATTTGCATACATCCCCCATCCTACTATTGAAAGTGCTTTTGTTTCCTGCACTATCCTGCCCCTCTGTTGGAAGTAACTCCAGGACAGGACTCTGAATCCAGATCCGATCCCTCTCGGGAAATATGGCACTAGTGCATAGTTGTAAGTCTCTGGCCCGAAAAAGTCAGTTTAGAATAGAGACAGAATAAAGTTCATTTTCAGCTGTCTCTATTTTGAAATAAAAAACAAAAACATTTATTGAATGGGTAATTATGCTGATCGACATACTAACCTATTCATTTTCAGAACATGCCGCCCGGGTCAGGCTGCGGAGAGGGGAGTCTTAGGGTCGGCAGCAGGGAGGGGTGTTTTAGGGTCAGGCTGCAGGGAGGGGAGTCTTAGGGTTAGGCTGTGGAGAGGGGTGTCTTAGGGTTAGGCTGCGTGAAAGGGAGGGTTAGGGTCAGGCTGCAGGGAAGGGAGAGTTAGATTTAGGGTCATGGAAATAATCTTTGTTTAGGTCATTTACATATTCAGATTTCTGGGTCTCTTGAATGTATGTAAACAAATGCAAAATAGTAACACAGTGATACTGTATATAGATTATTTTTTTTAAATGGACATTTAATTAAATTCAAAATATTATTTTTACATCAACCATCTTTATGCAAATATTTTGTAACTGTAAGCCCATAATAAATGTAGATTACATTTTACTTTAACTTATTATTCATAAAATAAAAGAAGTGAATCAAAGTATCCTACTAAATTCAAAATAAAAAAAGGGGTTTTTTTTCAGGTGGAAAAACATTGTTAGCTTCAGATAAAGTGGATGCAAATGGTTTGATTGACGCATTTAGTGCAATTTCTGCTGGAAATGGAGACATTACTCAACAGTCCATACAGGTGCGAAATTTTCTTAACATAATAGTTTTGACTTTATTTTTCTATACATTTTCCATTTTGAATGCTAGAAGTATAAATGGGTTATTAAGATTTATAGGCCCTGAATCAACTGAGTGCAATGTTGCATTTTGGGCGCAATGTTGCCTAATTTGCATACAACTTAGGCAACATCGCACCCAAGCGCTACATTTTGCGATTCAGTTGCAGTACTTTTGGGTGCAAACGTTGGTCCACAACGCCAGCATCGTGTCCAAACAGTTAATCCTATAAAATTAATGGCGAACACGAAAAAAAAACCCTATTCAATTGTTGCTGAACATTGCTGGGATGTTTAAAACAGGTTACGCTAGGACACCGTGGGAGGTTATAAATACAAGGTCTGAGGGATAAGACCTGTGAATGGCATCTGTTCAATTTTTTTTATTTCTGCAAGCATGGCTGGATCACAAACTTGAAAGTGAAAGACTGGAGCAACATATGAAGATCAATTTTATAAGCATGAAAGAGATTTTTTTTTTACATTTCTTTAATTGATTATTTATTTATTTATAATAACGGGGCAGCCCTTATGTTATGTGTTGTAGTGAAATTACAGGTCACAATGGGTCCAGATGGCAGGCCATGGACATGCTAGCTATTGAAGTACTACAAGCACCTGCATACCCAAGCTTGTAATGGCAGCCTGATGAAGATCCATAATCCATTTAACATTAATATATATGTCTAATTTGAAAATGCATTTAAATTTTGTTGTGAAATACAGATTAGATAGAATAGGAATATATGTACACACTTTTTTTGGTGTAAATTCTTTGTTAGCATTTGTAGACGAAACAATACATGACTGCCATTAGGCATTGTGTTAACATACAGTATATTTTTGTATATGTTTATTACATGCTAATCATTTAAAGAACTGTTATACTAGCAATAAAGCAATAATTTAGAACTGTTATACTAGCAATAAAACAAGGATATTATGACTTCAGTAATGTTTAAGAGTGCTCTGGTTTGTAAGGTATGTTGAAACAAGCAACAGCATTTCAGGCAGTTAATGGTAGATTAGGTTCACTGCAAATCACGGGATAAATGACTGCCAAATATTTTATTTCTCTGTTGTTTCTGCTTCTATATATTTAAACAGAACTGACTATTAAACAGGTCTCACCCTTATCATGATCACTAAAATTCTGATCTTGTTTTTACAGCTGGAAAGTGATGGGTTAAGTCTTAAATCCAAAGAATATTTGAATGGCACGGTGTCCATTGACAGCACAGTCGGAAACGACACTTACTTTTTAGTCACATGGCAAACTGCGGTTCCTAGTATAAAATTACAAGATCCAAAAGGGAGATTATATACTGAGGCAAATTTTGTCCATGACAACAGAGCTAAATCATCAAGACTTGCAATCCCAGGAACGGCAGAGGTAATCCTTATATCCACCTGTATGATTTACAAGTATAAATAGCATGACATTATATATTTATATACAGACTGTGCTACTATGCCTGAACAATTGTACAATGTATTGATTTTCCATTCTCCAGTCATGACTTTTCTCTTTCAGAGAGGACCCTGGGGTTACAGTATTTTAAACACAAATACAGCAGTACAAGCCATAGGTATAGTGGTGAATTCCAAGGCTGCAGATAAAAATGTTCCTCCTATAACTGTAAATGCTCATATGAGCCAAGATACCAACCAGTATCCCAATCCAATGGTTATCTATGCCTCTGTAAGTCAAGGTCTATCACCCGTCATGGGAGCTACGGTCACAGCCATTATCGAACCAGTGAGTGGACCAATAGTAACACTGGAACTTCTGGATAACGGAGCAGGTAACTATCAGCTGATAACATATTATTTTATTAGATAAAAGGTTCTTGTTTTGTAACAGTAATATGGAAGCAAATCTTAAAAAAGTATAATTCAAAATAATAAATTATCATTTCAGGTTCCGATATTCTTAAGAATGATGGGATCTATTCAAAATACTTCACACAATTCTCAGCAAATGGAAGATATAGTTTAAAAGTACGCGTTGAAAGTAATAAAGGTAGAAGTCGCTTGGTAATGCCCAGGAATCGTGCCCTCTACATTCCAGGTTTTATAGTAAATGGTAAGAAATGTCTTTATTTCCATTATCACATTTTAAATTGTTTATATGTTATATTTAATGAAACCTTAAATAATAGTTTCAGATGGATCAGATTTGAACTTGGAAATTACAGCACAAATGATCATTTTTCAGCCATTTGTCTGATTTAAACAACATGGAAAATCAAATGGAATCCACCCAAATGTTACATACCATTATCATTATGGACTGGATCCAGAGATCCAATTTTGCCCTGTTTTATGTGTATTTAGATCATCATCACATTTCCATTCTACACATGGTCATACCATGCCACCTAATTGAAAAGCATAGAAGGTCTGGGTTGTGAAACATTGTCTAGGGTGTCCATAGACCAAGCAGTGCCATCATCGGGAGGTGGGAAACCTGGGGCTACTCTCCTGGGCCCAGAGCTGATAGGAGCCCGCCATCATTACCGGGCCAATGCGGAGGGAAGAATTTCCCTGTGCACCAGCCAAATGCTACTGCAGGTATGCGTGGCCCCGCGCATGTGAGATCACCGGTGATATTACGTAGGGGTATGGTCCTGCGCATGTCTCCCAGGCACCACAACTTCTGACAGCGAACCTAACCAGCGCTGTGTAGAGCATAAGCATGCCTTCTCTCAGGGTACTGATCAGACTTGATCACCACTACCATTTGCAGGAATGTTAATGTAGTTCATGGGTATTGAAAGTCAGTCCATATGAGCTGAGTGGTTAGTGATTCCTTCACATCCATTGCTCAGGGATCCAATTACATAAAAAAAATCTAATCTCAGGGTCTGTCTTTTGTACTTGGAATATAAGCATGTAACTCTACACATAGAAACAGTACATGAATGGTGTTGGAACTGCTGAAGAGAATGAAAAATATTGCGTTTTACTGTAGATAGTGAGAAGGAGACGGTGCCTCAACATAAAGTTGATTTTGATACAAGTATGTACCACACATTTGTATTCACCCACATTTGAATCTTTTATCAGATATATCTCAAAATATGTACAAAATGTAAATATAATAAATGAATCAAAAGCAACAAAGGGCTACCTATAACCTGAAGAAATAATCTGCCTGAATCTCTCTATAGGTACTATAAACATGAACCCTCCACGTCCTGAAATCAAAGATGAAGATCTTAACTTGGGAGAATTCAGTAGGACGGCGTCAGGTGGCTCTTTTGTGTTAGGCGTCTGGTGGCTCTTTTGTAGTATCTAATGTTCCCTCAGGTACTCAACCTGACATCTATAAACCGGACAAGATAAGTGACTTACAGGCAGAGATAAAAAATGAAAGCATTGTATTATCTTGGACCGCAACTGGTGATGATCTGGACCAGGGAAATGGTAAGTAAGAGTGTGTGTGTAAAATAATAATAACCTGAGAAGTGTTATATAATAAAATAGGCGCATTGGGCTGGATCCAGACCTTGTTATAAGTGTGCATGAACTTAGTTACTCAAGGGCTAAACCATGTTGATTTCAGGGGAGTCATATTTCATCTATTGCAAACAGTATTAGTGTTGAGAGGTGGCGTTTCCTATCCCAAGTCTAAATAACAATGTGATAGTAACGCTGGTCAGTATCTGTGTGCAGTAAGAAATTTAAAGATATATCCCTGCATGCAAAGACTACAATTAACTTGGCTCCCCCTGAAATCAACGTGGTTTAGCCCAGGAGTAACTAAGTTCATGCACCTAACAAGGTCTGGATCCAGCTCATTACTAGTAAACATGCATAGATTAGAGAGTAGGGGTCTACGCTCTTGTCCTGAGTGAACTTTGTATGTGATCTCATCATTGTGCTCGCATATTGGCAGCATGCATGCAGACTTATAAGGCTCTTGGCATGGATCTTGATCTTCAGCATCCAGACTTCTGTGCTGAAAGTCCTTCTGTTGGGAGGAGAGAGGGAGATAAGTAAGTTTACAGTTAAGGCTGGGTTAAGCTCTTACATACAATCCTGATTTCCATAAGGTTCCCATTTTAAGTAGGGATGCGCTTGTAACCCTTTATAGTTGTTAGGATGCTGCTGAAATCTGGGCCAAGGGAGTCCATAAATACTAATTCTATGTAAATCTTAAATATATTTTCCTAGGGTATAAAAGAGTATGGCTGTGCAAAATGTTTGACCAATTTATATCAATATAAGGACAATTTGCTGAACTCTATAATATGGTTATTCCCACTATCGTTAAAAACTAAGCACAACAATGTACAATTACTATAAGGGATTCAAAGAGGTCAGCCAAATCTTATTCAAACTTTAATATTCAGACTATGAAAAGTCTGTATCAAATTATCTAATTAGAAAGGCTGTATCCTCCGGTGCTACCCCACCCTTGCAATACATCAACCAAAACAAAAAGAGACAAGAAAGGGAAATCAAGGAGTGAACTCATATCCCATAAAAATGAGTTAATCATATTAAAAGAATAAATCTTTATTAATACACTTAAAAAAGTAACACTGTCCTATTTAATATAGGAATAGGAATAGGACAGTGATACTTTTTTAAGTGTATTAATAAAGATTTTTTTTTTCTTTGATATATAACTGTCCTCATTTTTATGGGATGTGAGTGTACCCCTTGATTTCCCTTTTCTTGTCTCTTTTTCTTTGGCCAATTTATATCAAGGAGGGTCATGTCTATTTATAGTGTAATTGTTGTTATAGTTGGTGAGGAAATGACATATCTGACCTTTTGATCTGCAGCCTCAAGCTATGACTTAAGAATGAACATCAAGCAAATGAGTCTGATAAATGACTTTGATGGGTCAACTCCAATCGATGTCTCCAGCCTCAGTCCACTGCCTGCTGGATCCAGAGAATCCTTCACATTTGTACCAGAAAACATCGTTATTGAAAATGGCACAATCCTGTATTTTGCTATAATTGCTATTGATAAAGTGTCCCAGAAATCAGACATATCTAACATAGCCCAGGCAGCCCTCATCTTACCGCCAACACCAGCTCCCACATTTCCTCCCACCACGACCCTGACGTCAGCAAGCAGCACCACAACCCTGACGTCTGCAAGCAGCACCACAACCCTGACGTCAGCAAGCAGCACCACAACCCTGAAACCTTCAAGCAACACAATTTTCACAACTCTCCCCACAAAGGACAGTGGGGATAAGCTGAGCATAACTGCAATCACACTGATAGTATGTTTATCTGTTATTGCTATTTGTATTATTACGAGTATTACTGTTTGTATTGTGAGTTGTCAGAAGACAAAAATGATATCACATCCACGTGTGTAAATTTTAAATTTTTTATATTAAAATGGATGTACAGAATCACAATGGATGCTGCTGAGTTCTGTGACCTGTCAGTGAATATTGTTTCTTTTGTGCAATGATCCCTTACAATGTGTTGTTATGTATTCTTGTGTTATGTACTGGTTTATGTAGTTCCTAATTAAAAGATACCATAATAGTAATCATCTTATTTATTACAAACAATGAATTCAATTTAATAAAAATTGTTATTATGATTAAGAACTTTCTTTCATTATATTTCACATTGGCATATTAGTGCTCAAAAAACCTTTAGAATCTTGCTCCAGTAGGAGAATGACTGGAAGGAATAATCACTATTCCAAATTTCTATATAAGGAACAAAAGAGAGGCCCGGTGCTCCATACAAACATTATATAACACTGTGCCATCACATACATAAAAAGGAGATTTAGTTCACAATATAGCTATGTTGGGTGAAGCTCCCCTGCCCAGCCTCAAGGCATCTCCTGTAGGGGAGTCCCTATCCGTTTGCTATATGTGTACTAAGACACTCCTGCCATTTGAACAGTGTGTTGTGGCCATATTGGGGAGGGGTCAGGCACTAGTAACAGTAACAAGAAAACATAGGCCCCCGCTTCTATTTAAATATATGAAGTGTGTACATGTGTATATATAAATGGAGAGGTGCAGCCAAGGACCAAAGAGATCACTCTGTAACTACAAGGAACAAAAGAGAGGTCCAGCACTCCATACAAACATTATATAACACTATGGGGTATATTTACTAAGGTCGGTTTTGGCTGGTGATTATGAATTGCCAGCCATCGCCACGATTTTCCATCATTTTTTTTGTAAAAATCACGGGATTCACTAACACGCTTTTCTCGGGCGATTTTAATTTGCTGACAATAAGCATTGATTTTTCTAGGGGTAAATCGCTGTGCTTATCTATGAAAAGCACAGCGATTTTTCCTGGAAAAATCCACGTCGCTTTGTTGTAAGAAGAAAAAACAGAAGCGCAGCATGTCTGGAATGATTAGCATTGCTGAGGCTTGCAGTAATATCAGCCTCAGCATGTTAAGCCTTCTAAACATGCTGCGCTGTCTCCGGTGTCTTTAAAAAAAAATACATTGTGTAAAAAAACATATAGTAATTGTTACACACAGCAGGAGAAGATCTTAGCAGGGTGTGTAGTTTTCCCTCTGAGTTTAGTGTCTGGTTTCACTCCTGCATCTGCCTTGGATTCGTTTGGTGTTTATCCTTTGTTTACCTTCTGTTACCCTTGCCTGCCTCTGTCTTGTTGTCTGCCCTGTCTGTGGTTCTCAGTGTGCGGTGCGAGTAGCTTGCTGCTTGCACTGACAGCTGGTCTCCCTTGTCCGGTACAGCGTCCTCCTTATCAAGTGTTGTGAGTTTTCCATCTCTCACTTTCTGTACCTGCTCTGAGTTTTCCATCTACTCAGAGCTCTGTTGTGCCACTGTACTTTCCATCTTGCAGTGTGTATTCCGCTGTGTGTACCATCTCTGCAGTGTGTCTTCCGCTGTGTTTACCATCTCCGCAGTGTGCATTCTGCTGTGTGTACCATCCTCTGCAGTGTGTATCCTGCTGTGTGTACCATCCTCTACAGTGTGTATCCCGCTGTGTGTACCATCTCCAGAGTGTGTATCTCGCTGTGTGTACCATCCTTGCAGTGTGTGTATATCCCGCTGTATGTACCATTCTCGCAGTGTGTGTGTATTCTGCTGAGTGCACCATCCTCCAGCCTTGTCAGCTATGGTTGTCAGCTTCTGTGAGCAGCGTGTATCTGTCATCTGTACCCTGCCTGTGGGGGCACTTATTATTACATTGTAGCTATCAGTTCCTGCCTCCCATTCACCTGCTGACTCCTGCTATCTCCACTCTGCTGTTTCTCAGGTGCTTGCTGGAGTTCTGCCTTCTCTGTCCACTCAGGTGAATCCTGTTATCCTGTATTCCTACCCAGTATCTGGTCTGTGGGTTCCAGCCGTTATCTTGTATGTCTGGGTTCCTGACAACCATCTTGTATGCACAGGTTTATGTTTGTCTAGTTCTGATCTATTCTGATTCATTGTCCTGTGAGCAAGGGTTCCTGCACAGTCATTGTTACACACGGGTTCCTGGTTGTGAGTCAGTTCCAGTGCAGGCTCCTTCACTGCAGATCTTTCTTGGGGGTTATCGCCGGGGGCTGCAACCTGCTTCTCTTCAGCAGCCAAATCCATCCCCACCATCAGGGGCTCTGGTGAAAATCTGGTCTGGGGTTAGACTCTGCGCCCTGGTAAGAAACTCCCTTGGTGACTGTAACATTATAGCCGACTTGTACCATAGCCTCATGGATGACCGTTAACGCTGATTACCCAGGTCTCCAACCTGGGTCAAGTCGTCCAAGACCTCACAGTTAAATTCAATCACCAAGATCAAGCTATCACTCCTCTAAGCTCACCTCATGCTTTAAATGTTCCAGCTGTTCCTGCACCAATCACCACTTATGTAAAGGTTCAACTGCCTGACCGCTTCTCTGGGGATCGCCGTCAGTTCTGAACCTTCCAAGAAAGCTGTAAACTATACTTCCAGCTACGCCCCAATGCATCCGGGTCCGAGTACCAATGTGTTGGATTCATCATTACACTTCTGCAAGGGGACCCCCAGGCCTGGGCTTTCTGTTTTCCCCAAGATGACCCAGCACGGCAAACAGTGGATGCTTTTTTTAAAGCCCTGGGGTTACTATACGATAACCCAGACCAGGCAACCATTGCAGAGTCCAAGCTATTGGCCTTATGCCAAGGTCACCGCACCGCAGAAGAATACTCTGCCGAATTCCGCCGATGGGCCATAGACTGTAAATGGAACGATACTGCTCTCCGTTGTCAGTTCCGTCTAGGCTTCACAAAGTCTTTCAAAGATGCCTTGGTGCAATATCCTGCTGCTGAGAGTTTGGAGGGTTTTATACGTTTGCCCATCAACCTGGATAGATGTCTCAGGGAGCGGCTAGCGGAACTGGGTTCAGCCTTGGGCTCCGATCTTGCCTCCACACACCCAGGGACCCAGCCTAAAGATGAACCAATGCAGCTTGGGTCCTACCGTATCAGCCAGCAAGAGAAGCTCCCTTGGAGAACTTTGGGCCTATGTCTGTACTGTGGTGGTTAGGTCCATATGGCAAACAATTGCCCCAAGAAAGTATCCCCGTCGGGAAATGTCCAACCCAGTAGGATCAGAAAGAGGTCCAGTTGGGGTTCTCGTTATTCTCTTCCACCAATTCATTTATTGTTCCTGTCATGCAACGCACCCCGAGTGCTCGACTTCAGCTTTCTGCCTTTGTGGATTGTGGTGCCACGGGTAATTTCATGGACTTTGATTTTGTATCCCGCCCGGGGGTCTTTGCTCTACCCCTGGACATCCCTGTGACTGCTTGCGGCCTATATGGGAAATCTTTGACAGATGGTTGGATCCTGAAGCGCACAGCTCCTATACAGATTTTTGTGGGCTTATGCCACTCTGAACAATTGGAGTTCCTGATTATCTCCTGTCCTTCCGTTGGGATCATTCTCGGTCACCCGTGGCTTCAGAGATATAACCCAGTCATAGACTGGGACAAGGGCGACATTGTACGCTGGGGTCCTCACTGCTCCTCTTCATGTCTGACAGTTCCCATTAGGAGCATATCCCCAGTCCTGGATGGTCTACCTGAACATTACACTGAATTCAGCAATGTATTTTCTAAGAAAAGCGTGGATCATCTACCCCCGCACAGACCATATGATTGTGCTATTGATATAATCCCTGATTCCAGACTGCCCAAGGACAGGTTGTTCTCCTTGTCCAAACCAGACTGATGCCATGAATGAATATATTGAGGAGAACTTAAAATAAGGCTTCATCAGGCTGTCCAAGGGCCAGATTTACTAAGGGGCACTTTAAATTGCCCCTTAATTTAAGAACCGCGTATAAGCAATCTACGTTGCAACAAGTAACGTACAAGTTACGTGACCAAATTACTGCGCATGAGCAGTAGCACATATCGTAAAACTCTGCATACGGCCCATCATGTTTATATTTCTCTTTCCTTGATGCTGCCCTTATTAAAGGTAAACTGCCCATTAAATATCCACTATGCATATGCAGCACACAAAAAGCCATAGCTTTTGTTTGAGTCTAAACAAGCAGCTGCAATACATTTACACCTTACTTTTCTACCCTGACACGTGATTACATGGACCATTTGCCAGTGATTTTAGCATAGTCTCCACTGACACCCCTGAGAATTATCTCGGGAGACTTTGGGCCTGATCCAGCCGATCTGCGCATGCGCCGGGCAGTTGTTGCCCGGCGTAGCTACGGCAACGCCCGATCAACGATCGGAGTAGGGACGCTGTAGGGGGCATCCCCTTAGTATCCCTACGTTAAGGTTAGTGCCGGTGGGCGGGGGGAGGTAATATAATGAGGGAGGGAGGGAGGGCTTAGCAGTAGTACGCTCATTTACAGTTTAGTAAGCACAGCGCATCGGCGTAGGTCTGGATCAGGCCCTTTAAGCCCAAACACCAGCGATTTTGAAAGTCTCCCCTTAGTAAATCTAGAGATTTGTATTCTCACTCATCTTTCATCTCCGGAGAGTTTGTAGAGATTTTGCTTTATTAAATCAGGAGACTTGAAAAAAGCAGATAAACTATTGCAATCTCTGGCGATTTTACTCAAATCAACCTTAGTAAATGAGGCCCCAGGTCCCCAGTAGGGGCCAGATTCTTCTTTGTGGGCAAGAAAGTTGGTTCTCTCCCGCCCTGCATTGATTACTGGGGACTCAACTCCATTACCATTCGGAACTTGTACACACTCCCACTGATTACTGATCTGTCTGACTATCTTAAAGAAGTCCAAGTCTACACCAAGATTGACCTGCAGGGGGCATATAACTTGATCCGGATCCGGGAAGGTGACGAGTGGAAGACCGCGTTTAACACTCACTCAGGACATTATGAATATCTTGTCATGCCATTCGGACTATGCAACGTACCAGCAGTCTTCCAGGACCTAATCAATTATGTCCTCCGTGACTTCCTGGGGAAGTTCATCGTCGTCAACCTTGATGACATCCTCATATACTCACCATCTTTGAAGGTTCATCGTAATCATATATACCAAGTCCTCAGGAAGTTGCGGGAAAATCACCTTTTTACCAAGCTGGAAAAATACGAGTTTGAGGTCCAGCAGGTCACCTTACTGGGGTATGTCATCTCCCCGCAGGGATTCTCCATGGATCCCAACAAAGTCAAGGCTGTAGTGGAGTGGGTACAGCCCAAAAACTTAAAGGCGGTACAACGCTTCCAGGGATTCTCCAATTATTACCGCCGGTTCAAGAGGATCTCCAGGAGGCTTTCATTTCTGTGCCTATCCTCCGTCACCCAAATCCGATCCTACCTTTTGTGGTGTAGGTAGATGCCTCAGATGTCGGAGCAGGGGCAGTATTCTCTCAAAAATGCCCAAAAGATTCCAATCTACATCGCTGTGCCTTTTTTTCCAAAAAGTTTTCCTCAGCAGAACAGAACTACGATGTGGGCATGTGTGAACTCTTGGCTATCAAGCTAGCCTTTGAGGTGTGGAGGCACTGGTTGTAAGGATCGGAACACACCATCACTGTGTTCACTGACTATAAGAACCTTGCTTATATTGAAGCTGCCAAAAGACTTAATTCTCATCAAGCCAGATGGGCACTCTTTTTTTTTTGCCATGTTCAAATTCATCATTACCTACAGACCTGGATCTCTGAACAAGAAAGCATATGCTCTATCTCGATCTTTCCTTCCTATTCAGAGGCCCACTACTCCTCCTCAACCTGTGATCCCATCTCAAGCCATTCTTCTGGGTCTTACTCAAGATTTGTATTCACAGATTCTGAAGGCACAGGGATCTAGTCCTGCAGGAAAGCCCAACCACAGTATGTTTGTCCCAGAGATTCTCAGAAAGGCGGTGCTGTCTGAAAACCACGTATCCAAGACTTCAGGACATTTAGGGACACGGAAAACTATTGAACTATTGTTACGTACAGTTTGGTGGCCAACTCTTGCCAAGGACACTAAAGAGTATATTAAGGTCTGTGAAACTTGTGCCAGAAATAAAACCAATCACTCCGTTCCCCCTGGTCCGCTCCTCCCTCTCCAAGTCCCTAGGCACCCTTGGACCCATTTATCTATTGACTTTATCACTTTATCACTTTCCGGAATCTGATGGCTTTATCAATGTATGGGTAGTAGTAGACCGCTTTTCCAAAATGGCACACTTTGTACCCCTAAGAACTTTGCCCAATGACCAAGCCTTGTTCTCTCTGTTCTTAAAGCACATCGTAAGACTTCATGGCCTTCCTACTGATATTGTGTTTGACCGAGGACCTCAGTATGTTGTTAAGTTCTGGAAAACCTTCTGCAAGGGTTTAAACATTCAAATCAATCTATCATCTGGTTACCACCCACAGAGTAAAGGTCAGACAGAAAGAGTAAATCAGTACTTGGAACAGTTCTTATGTCTTTACACATCCAAGCTACAAGATAACTGGGCAGACAACCTATCTTGGGCAGAATTCGCATACAATAATTCCTGTCATTCATCCACCAAGATCTCTCCATTCTTCTGCATCCAGGGTTTCCATCCCAGAGCTAATTCTTAATTCATTCCAGAATGTGAGCAGAAATCACGAGCAGCTACCAGCAGACTAAAGACCATTTTTAACAAGGTCAACAAGGCTTTGCAGGCCACAGCATTTTGTATGTAGAACAGAGAGGACAAGCACAGGAAACCAGTGAACTTTAATGTGGGGGACAAATTGTGGCTATCTACTAAAAACATCAGGATCAGGCAACCCTCGGCCAAGTTGGACCTCGCAATTCAAGATCATCAAGAAAATAAACCGCAAAGAAAAATATAGAGTTGCGCTATGGAGGTAGCCTATAAAAATATTTATTAAAACTAAGATAAAATACACCTCTAACAAAGAGATAGTGATTATTGTACACACAATCTAGTATTTAACAACTGTATAGATTAAAAGTATATACATAGCGCATGTTTTAACTTTGTACCCAATCAAAAAAGTGCCTGTCTACAAGGGTTGATTATGAAAAAAATAGGGATATTGCTCCCTCCAGACCAACAATATAATGCTCCTTGATTACTATATATGGTGCGATATTTCATTCATATATGCAGCTTTGTGATCAAGATACGTTCATAGTAAAAAGTATTGATGGCAGATTTATATTTACTGTGATGGTAGACAGTTTTGTAATCAAATGAATAGATATGCTGTAAAGTAACAACAATGTATAATCTTGATGAGACGCAAGTAAGATGACCCAGCTTCAACAGTGATCAGTGAGTCTAATGACCCCCCTTTGGTGCAACAGGTTACCAGCTCAAATCCCAACTCAGACAGCCAGTCAGCTGGTCAAACTTCTTCCTTAGACTGGAAATAGGTTTCCTTGCACTGAGTTGCTATGTGACTATGGTTCATGGGATCTAAATATACACCTTCTCCATCAGGAAGCAGAGCACCCACATTCAGTGCAGCAGGTCACTGGTTAAAATCTCAGCTAGTCAAACTTTTTCTGCAGGCCATGAATAGGTTCTGCCAACTACTTTGTATTGAGTAGGCATGTGAATATGGTTTATGGGACCTAAAGATACCTTTTCACCATGCAAAGCCATGTATGGCATCACAGCAGAGCACCCACCTTTAGTTCAGCGGGTCACCGGTTCAAATCCCAGCTCAGCCAGCCAGTCAAATTATCAAACCTGTTCACTAGGCTTGCACATTCTGTGTAGCAGCTCTCTGGTTCATGGCTCAGCTAGTCAAACTTTTTCTGCAGGCCATGAATAGGTTCTGCCAACTACTTTGTATTGAGTAGCTATGTGGCTATAGTTTATGGGACCTAAAGATACCTCTTCAACATGAAAAGCTGCGTATGGCATCACCACAAAGCACACACCTTTGGAGCAGCAGGTCACCGATTCAAAGCTCAGCTCAGCCAGTAAACTTATCAAACCTGTTCACTAGGCTGGCACATTCTGTGTAGCAGCTCTCTGGTTCATAGCTCAGCTAGTCAAGCTTTTTCTGCAGGTCATGAATAGGTTCTGCCAACTACTTTGTATTGAGTAGCCATGTGACTATGGTTTATGGGACCTAAAGATACCTTTTCAACATGAAAAGCTGTGTATGGCATTACCGCAGAGCACTCTTCTTTAGTGCAGTAGGTAACCGGTTCAAATCCTAGCTCAGCGAGTTAGCTTATTAAACCTATTCACTAGGCTGGCACTTTCAGTGCAGCAGCTCTCTGGTTCATATCCCATTTCAGCTAGTCAAACTCTTTCTGCAGGCCATGAATAGGTTCTGCAAACAACTTTGTATTGAGCAGCCATGTGACTATGGTTTATATGACCTAAAGATACCTTTTCACCATGAAAAGCCATGTATAGCATCACCACAGAGCTCCCATCTTTAGTGCAGCAGGTCACTGGTTCAGCTCAGCCAGTAAATCAACTTATCAAACCTATTCACGAGGCTGGCACATTCAGTGCAGCAGCTCTCTGGTTCATATCTCAGCCAGTCAAGCTTTTTCTGCAGGCCATTAATAAGTTCTGCCAA